>JARHVA010008100.1:472500-510000 GCA_037957365.1 Torreya grandis
AAACAAATTCCTTCCTTCCATTTCTTAGTTATGAACTTGAGTAGTCTCCTTTTACACCAACTAATGTTGAGATGCCTAAAAATTATACAAGATCCTTAGATTTTAGGATTAATCCCTAGGCTAACACACCATTGAGTCTTACAATCATGGAATTGATTCCCACTACCATAGGGAGCTAAGATTAACAAAGTCATGGAAAGGGTGAGCTACTCACCTAGACCTTTCATTATAAATTATTTGTAACTACAAAAAATAAGGCCACAAGGGTTACTAGAACTACTCCAATAAAGGTCAATGAAGAAGTAAATAGATATAATATCCCTAAACTAAAATATAACATATCCCTTGAAAATACCACTCCTTAGAGTGATCTTGGATCTATGACCCCTCAAAACAGAGTCTAGGAAAATATAGTTCTAGATAAAATGATCTTGATGATACTTCCACTTCTCCTTGAGATGAGAAACAAAAACCCAAAATGTAATTGAATCCAAACCATCTTTCCTTCTATTATCAAATTTGGTCTAAGCTTAATCAAAACATTTGCCCTTACCAGTGAGTCTTTTATGTACATATGGAAGCTTTACAACACTAGTATGATTCTCCTTCATGAGGAATCAAATATATTAACAACTTGGGAGAAGAAAATTGATTTTCTCTAATAATGGGATTTTTAAAAATAAATCATAATGGTCCAAAAGCCAAGGGATATCACTCCCAAATCCATCAAAATAATATGGAGCACCCAAATTATGGGTTTTTGTAAAGCCATAATGTGGGTCAAGTTTTTTGATAGTTTTATCACAAACCAAAACCCCTATGAATGAATCTAAAAGGTTAACATGAATCTCCATTAATGCGTCCATGAAATAAAAAAACTAGATAAAGAGGTTTGGATAGGTAGGGTGGATGAGAGAATAGTAGGAACAAGCTCAGATCTGAGTTTGAGAATAGAGACACATTTTAAATGGATAGAGTGGGAAAGGGAGCATCCTAAAAATAGTCAACTCTAATTAGATAAGTTCATAAAACATTTCGAGGCTGATTTTTATTTGGTTATGATGTGTGATTTTTATGTGGTTGGTTTGATTAGGCATTAGAAGCTTTAAGATAGTAGTCATATCATTCTTTGATAATGGCTTCATTGTTAAAGTATGCACCTTAAAATAAGGTAAAAATAATATTTTAATGTCATGGTAACTTTCATTATAATGACCTATTGTTGCATACCACCAACAAAACTTAATAGTCTTGTATCTTTTTTGGCAATCTTGGAAGAATCAAAGTTCATAGGTCAAAAAGGTGGAAAATTTTATTTGAGTTATTTGAGAATTAAGGGAGGGTGGGTATGGATTGCCTTTTATGGAGTATGATCTCCCACTTCATATTTTTTATGAGGATTTTTGTGATATGTATTAATGTTGATTTTATTAGTTTATGTTGGAAAATATTCTTTACTAACATTTTGAGATGGTTCAAATTGGCTCATAAGGAATTCTTATATTTTTAATTAATCAAAGGACTTGTCTAAAGTCTTATAGGATAAAATACAAAATTTATATTAAAGATGGTATTTTAGTTTAGTAACAAATATTATGAAGATAATTTTATTGCTCATGTTATGTGATTTAACTTTTTTGGGAATAATGGAGTTTTATTCCTATTTTAGTTAAGGGTCTGGATTAATAAATCAGTAAAGAATATTGAAATAAATACAGTCATAATGTGTATAATTTATTTTTATTTTTTACCTTTCTAAAAATAGCAATAAATAAGGAGAAATATAACTTAGCTTAAAACTAGATTAAGACTGATGAAATAGAGGCTGAAACTAGTTGTGTAAGACTAGGATAGTGTTATGAATCTAAATCTAGATTTCATTTGATGAAAGGATAGGAGAATGAAAAATAGGACACTTTAAGGTCTGTTATTTTATTCCACTCATGCCACTATTGTCCAAACTGGTCACAGAGACCTAAAACTTTATGGGTTTTTCATTATTCCTGTGCGAGCCTGCTTGTAAAATCTTGAGTGTTGATTATTGACAGAACTCATTATAGAATTTATTTAATTTTCAAACCCTAACCCTCCATCATGCTTGATAAAAAAATTTTGAATCACTTTAGAAAGGGAGGGGTTAGTGTGTAAAATTCACTAAACATGTAATCCACACCCCTTGTATGGGCACATTGCTTACATACCAATACTCTAAAGAGGGATCAAGTCATATGTAGTTCTCCCACCTAATGTGCTTTGTGAAATAGTGTGATGTAGATGAAAAAATTCCAAATTGAGAGTGATTGAGGTGGTTATGGATTGGTATCAGGATTTGAATGTGTTTGTAGCTATGTTGGGTGATTGTATGTAGAGAATAGGGAAGTTTTCCTTGGTACTTTGTTTGTATTCTTACTTAATTTGTAATATTTATCCCTCATTTGTAAATGAGATTTGGATGGGATTTTATAAGGAAACATTGGTCATGGGTTAGATGTATTTGTGCTAGGCTAACATAATGAAGGATAGGAATCAGATGAAAATGACCATTTGGGATCAAATTACAAATGGATAAGAGCATTAAAATGGGATACCCTAGGGTCCAACACTATAGTTCAAGTATGGCACTCTTGTCCTATAGGTTTGGGACTTACGGGAATAAAATTAGCTTGGGAAAATCAGCTTGGATGAGGTGAAATGACCGTTTAGAAGGTTTTCAATGGCTGGTAATGAGTGAAAAAGTGTTTGTAAAATCACAAGAGCATGCAAAAAGGGGCTATGGATAGGGTTTCACAAGCCACACTTAAATTACCAATTTGGACATTTTATATGACTACATTTCCCTCCCCTTTATTTTAGTGATGTAGCAAATCAAAATACTAGGGTAAAGGAAAAGTAAAAAGCATACCTGAACTTACCTGCAAGGGTAAAACCCTTGAAGATGTGCGATGTTGAGTAATATTGGGTATATACTATACTAAAAGTAATATCATGAAAGGATTTGAGTGCTCAATTCCATAAGATTAGCTTAATAATATAAAGTCTAGCCCTTTGGATCCATCATCACCTATTAAGTGAAGCTATGTGATCATGTGTATGTTAATTGATGTTTAGACTGTGTGTCTAATCCCTCTAAGTAAGTGGCTCAAGAATACAAAGGCTATCTAGTCCTTTGGATCCATCATTTCCAACTAAGTAAAGCTATGAAGTAATACCAGTATGAATATATGTCATATGAGATGGATCTTGAATCCCATGAATGCTTTGTAATCTAAAAATGTGGTGTGGATAGCCAAATGTGTATTAATAACTAGGCCAATCTTGGCCACTCTAAAAGGTGGAGATTAGGGTTTTATAAAATCTAGTCCAAACTAAGAACTAGGCTTATATTAAATCCACTCAAAAATTATTCCAACCACATACATATGGAATAAGACATACAAACACTAAGAATACCTAGGTAACATAATAAATTGGAAAGAAAAAAAGTCAAATGTGCCATTCATATTGCCTCTAATCACTAGTGTTTATAACATGGATTTTGATCTGGAAATTATACCAACTACCTAATCTAAAACTAGAAATGAGATCCATCATGTCACACATTATTCCCCTTTATCTAGATACTTTGAGTAAAATTGTACCAAAATTACCCAATCTGAAATGTAATGTAGCTGATAAACTATAACTGATCTTACCTTTCTGTCTATTTTTGAAATTTTTGAGTTTTCTATTATTTAGATAGGAGCACCAAAAATAGGATACTTTATTAACTAGCACTATATTCCAAGTATGGCACTCTTGTCATTTATTATTTCTAGTCACTATTATGTATTCATCATTATCTTTTTGGTTTGTTCTGCATAGTTTGAATTTTGAATCTTGTTCTGAGTGTTTTAAAAACTAATTTTTGAATGATAGAAAGCTTTAATCTCTATGACAAAACCTCTCTTTATTGCCCCCTATTTTGAGGGTAGGAATGAATACCCTACAATGACTACCCTTAGAATAAAGAGCCCTAAAAGTATGTTATGCTATGAAATACATGATATAGTAATGATAATCAAAAATATATCTCAAGATATAGCATAGTTTGTATTGGAGATTATTAGATAAATAGGGGTATGCCTAGATAAATGTAACAATGTAATATCATGTATAGTATACTAAATTTAAAGTGGAAATCTGGTTAGTTTTTAGTTTTTAAGGAGGGATGAAGCATGATGTCCACCATGGAATCTAAGAAATTAAAATAATTCATGATGTGGATCATGGCATTGCAAACAAATGAGAAGTAAACAAGCAATAAGCACACAACAAAATAAGTAAGAAGAATACAAAATACTCCAAGGGGCCAAGCAAATAAGGGACATGGGCACATGTCACTCAAACTATGAAAGAAAGCATACAAAGCATATTTTAATACCACATACACATATAATTGTAAATAAAGAAGATTGACATGAAGGCCCACAAGCACAGACAAGAGACAAAATAAGAACTAAGAAATTCAATCACATCTAGCTAATCAGATAAAGAAAATAAGGCATGTAAATGTTGGAAATAATATCACATCTAACTAATCAAAGCAAGAAGTGAAAGTATGTAAATCATGGAGTACAAGATTAGGTAGATGATAAGAAATACACAAGTGTTATATAATAGTGAGTGTCGATAGATTAATCTATGTAAGCTAGTAAGTAATGCACATTAACATGATAACTAGAGTGTGTGGTGTAGGAATGACATAACCTAAATGGTGTAGTCATGTAGAAGATGCCCCTGGTGGGTAGATATGTTGATGCATGTCTTGAATGTAGAAATAGGATTCCCCCTCAATGGGTAGAGTGAAGCAATCAAGGATATAGATATCACTACACACACTCAAATAAGATCAAGTGAAGCGTGTTAATGTACATAAATTGATAAACAATAGCATATAATAACAAAATTTACGTCTAGCATGTTAGTATAAATGTAAATCATGGATAATGCATATAGTTGAAAAAGTGTTTTTGGTGTTTTTGATTTATTTAAATGTTTTTGTATTTTGACATGTTATATTTTATTTTGTATTTTTGAAATAATCTATGTATAATCAATTATAAGGAAACTATGTACAATAAACTTGAAAGATTATGTACAAGAAAGATTGAGAAGAGATGATACTAACCAATGAGTCGCATAAGAGACTCCCTACCATGGTGTCCTATATCAAGGAGAGGGATCATGAGTGATCATGAAGCATGATGGAAAGTCTAAGATTATGACTCTAAAATTTGTGTATTTTTTAAGTGCTCTAAAATATCTATAGTGAAAACTAACTATGGGGTCCCCTTGTAACTCTAAGAAGTAGATGCAACTATAGAGCTCTTAGGGACCCATCTAGTTGTAGAAGAATCTCTTTAAAAATATGATGTATGTGTAGAGGCATGAGACCTAAATGATATTACTCTAGTTGTGAATACTATAGATGGAAACTATTTATAGTCTTGAAACTATCATTGATGTAGTGGTCTCTCTAAGAAAGGCCTCCATGGAAGTGTATGAACTCTTTGTGCTAGCAAGGGAGGCCTCAGTTGTGTCTAAATCTCAATTAGAGGAAGAACTATAATTGGTGGAGATAAAATTTGTGACTGTAAAATAGGAGATGGATCTAAAGTGGGGAGTGGTAACTCATATGTAACTCCACCAACTGTAACAACCTGATCAGCATGAATGATTATTATGTATCTATGAATTGTAAAAGGTATTTCTTAAAGTTTTTGAATCTATGGTTGACCAAAAAACATGTCAAAGACTCCTACCTTGGGAACAATAGTAAATGTTATGGCCACATGTGTAGGTCTAACCTATAGAAGAAGTACAATCTCACCCAATAAACTCTGTATGTGTCCACTGAATCCATTGATAACTATGTCCATTAGGGTAATATACTTCTTTGAATATCCTAAATGCTGAAGTAATGTCATAATGCACATGTTCACACTAGATCCATTATCTATGAAAAAATTATGAATGGGATGATGATCAATATAGGATATCATAAAGAGTGTATGGTAATCTGAATCATCCTTAACTATGTCCTAATCTATAAAAGAGATCGAAGGTCTAGCTAGAACTCTAGAATTATACACACCAATCATATTTTTTCAAATATGTGACTTAACTAAAGGTTTCTGGTATGTAGCTAGTGGAGGGTGTGAATGATATGCATGGTGAACACCTAATGTATCCCATATCTCTTATTTAGAATGTTTTGGGAAAGGATTTGATAAAAAATTTAGAGCCTTGACCTATGTTTGCTTTTCCTGAGGAGGCTCAACTGGAGTGCCAAGATCAATAAGGTTATCATCTATCAAGTCTTGTATCTTATTTTTCAAACTAATGCATCTATTTTTTGTGTGGTTTGATTCCTTATGAAAATCACAAAATGTATTCTAATCATATCCATGTGGAAGAGGCTTTGTTGTATCAACTTCTTAACTAAGAGGGAGAGATATGATATTACATTCCAATAGCTATTGTAAGACTCTAGATAAAGATATTGGTATATTGGTAAAGGATCACCAAGGAGTTACTGATAAAACCACTAAGTGAGGGGGATCTGAAGCCACATTAACTATAGGTTGATTTTAACTTTTGTTATCATTAACTTTTACTTTGTATGGGACTTTACTATTACTCTTGTTTGTTGTTTTGGGTATATTTGTGTACTTGAGTTTGCCCATTAAAATTAATTTGAATTCCCTTTCCTTTAGTGTATGACATAACTCATTTAAGTAAATTAAACTTTTGAACATTATTAACTCATGAAAATGTGGCAAAAGACTTTGTTTGAAGAGATTCTATAATTCTTGATCAACCATGGGGCTAGTCATTTTAGCCAAGATAGTCTTATATCAAAGAACATAATCTATGAGATGCTCATTTGACATTTGTTTTTTATTATGAAACTTGGGCATAGAAACCTTATCACCTATGTTAATACTAAAATGAGTTAGGAATATGTTAGCTAAAGGATTGAATGTATTGATCGACTGATTCAATAGACTATAAAACCATTGTAGATCATAATCTTTTAAACTTTGTGTAAATAACTTGGTTAATAACTAGTCATTTGGCACATAGTCCAAGCATTATACATGAAAATCTATCAATTTTGTCTCTATATCACCCTTTCCATCATATAGAGTGAGCTTGGGTTGAACAAAACCTAATGTCAAGGGTGTATAAGCAATATGATGTGCCAATGGTGTATAAAGTAGAGCAAAAGAATTCAAACCCTATATTGGTCTAGAGGCACCATGCTCAATATATAGAACCTTAGATTGAAGAGATTTTATCTCTTACGTAAGGGAATCCACATCAGGAGACAATGATGTACTATCCATAATTGGTGGTGCCTCATCGGAAGGTTGGGCTAATATAATGCGTTATTGAGACATAGTTGTCCCCGTAGTTTCATCTGCAATTGGTTGTTTTGTGGTTTGAGAATATTGACCATTTTTTTATTTTTTTATTCTTCTTGTAGTATTTTAAGCATATCATCTTGTATATCAGGATGTTTAGTAAAAAGGTCTTGAATTTCCCTCTTTTTAGTTTCATCAAAACTAGTATATTAGGCCATTGTCAAAGTAGGAAAACAAATCAAAAATGGATTGAAATTTTTTACAATAAGTTATATTAAGATAAATGTTATAAAAGGAAAGTAATAAATAAAGGAAATGTAAAGTCCTAAAAATAACAAACTAGAATATCCATAAAGAAGATATAAATCTCACAAACATGTAAGGTGATTTCTCAAGAAGCAAAAGGACTGAGTAAATTCAACTAAGGTTTGAATGAAATAATTTTTTAAATTACTATGATAAATTTTTAAAATTAAATATGAAATTATGATTTATATATGCAAGAGAAAAATAAAAAAAATACTAGAAAAATCAACAAGGAATTTTCCCTAGGGTTTCTAGGGTTTTTGTGCACAAATGAAGTCAGGTTCACCAAATGATTTATCTTTTTTTAGAATAATAGAGTTTTATTCCTATTTTAGTTAAGGGTATAGATTAATAAATAATTAAAGAATATTTCAATAAATATAGTAGTGATTTATATAATTTATTTATCTTTTTTACCTTTCTAAAAATAGCAATAAATAAAGATAAATATAACTTATCTTGAAAATAAATTGAGATAGATGAAATAGAAGCTAAAACTGGATATATAAGACTAAGACAGTGTTGTGAATCTAAATATATATATCATTCATAAAAAATACAAGAGTGCCAAAAATAGGACACTTAGAGTTCTGGCACTATAGTCCACTCCTACTGCTATTGTCCAAACTAATCACAAAGACCTAAAACTTTCTAGGTTTTTGCATTTTATTTGTGAGCCTGCCTGTGAAATCTTGAGTGTTGATTGTCAACAAAAATCATTGTAGAGTTGATTTAATATTCAAATCCTAACCCTCCATCATGCTTGATAAAATAATTTTTGAATCACTTGAGAAAAGGGGGGGGTTAGTGTGTAAGCTACACTAAACATGTAATCCACACCCTTTGTGTGGGCATGTTGCCTACATACTAATACTCCGAAGAGGGATCAAGCCATATGTAGTTCTCCCACCTAATGTGTTTTGTGAAATAGTGTGATGTAGATGCAAAAATCCAAATTGATAGTGATTGATGTGGATAAGGATTGGTATGAGGGTTTGAATGTGTTTGTAGTTGTGTTGGGTGACTATATCGAAAGAATAGGAAAGTTTGCCATAGTGCTTTGTTTATATTCTTGCTTGCTTTGTAAGATATGTCACCTTATTTGTAAATGAGCTTTGTATGGGATTTTATAGGGAACCATTGGTCAAGGGTTAGATGTATTTCTGCTAGGTCAATATAATAAAGGATAGGAATCAAATGAAAATGCCTATTTGGGCTCAAAATGAAAATGGATAGGAGTGTCAAAAATGGGACACCCTAGGGTTTGGTGATATAGTCCAAGTATGGTGGTCCTATCCTAAAATATCAAGACCTAAGGGAATAGAATTGGCCTAGGAAAATTAGCCTAGCTGAGGTGAAATGGCCATTCAAAAGGTTTTTTATGGTTGGTAATGAGAAAAAAGGTGTCTATAAGGGTCACAAGAGCATGTGAAAAGGGGCTATGGATAGGGTGTCACAAGCCACACTCAAACTACCCATTTGGATAATTTATATTACTAAATTATGATACTCTTTATGCACCAAATATTTCCATCATTTGATGAATTCATGGATATTTTCCTTGGGTAATTGTCTAGTGTTAATTATGTTTTTCAGGCCATTATTAAGAAGTTTATTTTGTTAGACTTCCTTGAGCTATAACATTCACTAAGTCTTATATTTGTATAATGTAATGTCTTGGAAGTTGATTGTACCATTATAATGCATCTCTAACAAATATTTTGGCTATAATTTTTTAATGTGAAAAGGTGTTAGTTCTAATCTATTCCTTATAGAGGTTTCCCAAAGCTTTAACATGTATGGAAAGATTATTATTCTCATCATATGTGATGGTTGTCAAAATACTTCTAATATCCATAAAGGTTAATTTTAAAGGTTTGGTAGTTTTTTTAGATTGGAGGTTGGGGGATAAGATTTCCATTCACATTTTTAAGAGGAGGAAGAACATAATTCTAACTTGGTTGACTCATGGTGAATTGAGGAGTTTGAATATCCATTTATTAACTTCTAGTTTTGAATTTGAAGCATTTGGTTATTATTATAATATTACATAAGGGTCATCTATTAAACCACTTATGCAAAAAAATTGGAATTATCAAGAGAAGGATTTTCATTTGAATTTTTAGGATCTATGGGAGGATTCCAAACATTTATTTTAAGAGGAAGAATATTATTGGTTTCCCTAGCCACTGTAGTATATGGATTGATAGGATTAAGACTCCCATTCTTGTTTGGGGTATAAACAATGTTATTTTAAATATTTTTGATAAGTTTACTAGGATTTATTAGCTCAAGAGTCAAATATATTTTAACCAAATTGTATTATGATGTGATAATATTTGGCTTTATTATTATTGATGTAGATAGAGGGTTATAAACATTGGTTTTAATAGGTGGTACATAATATTATGTTACAATGATAGATGTGGCTTTATTTTCAATTTCATGAATTCTATGTTTGGAAGAATTAAAATTGGTGTAATGCATATGGGTAGTATGGTTGTTAGTAGTTTTATTTTTCATTTTAGGATTTTTTTGATCTACCATATGGTATAGGATAGATTGATATTGAAATTAAGGGAAATTTCACCCTAAGGATTTGCATTCAAGGGTGTAAGTGGTAGAGATAAAGAAGAAATCCATATGGAATAAAATGGGTTAAGGTTCACTAAATATAGCTTGAGAGGTAACATCATGATGGATAAGAATAAAAATATGATATGAGAGAATAGGGTCAAATGAAATAGATAGTATCAAGTAGGTCAATACATTTGGTTATAAATTTTGTAAAATATATTATATCAAGTTAACTAATACATTTTGATAAAAAGTGTCACTAATACAAGGTAGAGATAATGAATTTATATGGTTATATGATGTAGCATTATGAAAAAATTAAATTTATTGATTTTGTTGATCAATTTTTAATTAAAATTATAAATTTATGAAACTGGTCAATGCATTTACAAAAAGACACAAAATGGTATCAGGTTGGTTGATACAGTCTGGAAAGAAAACAAACTATATTTATATATTTTATATATTTTATGAAAGGCAAAAAATAGTACTAAGTTGTCCAATATGGTATGGAAAACAAGATAAATATACCAAATTAGCTAATACAACTAGTAAAAGAGACAAAAAAAACTATTTTTTTATATACAAGAGATATAACTAAGATAAATTTGTTTAATTTTTAGGCTCTTAGATATATTGATATCATGTGTAAATATTATTTCACCATATCATAGCCACACCATCTTATCTTTGAGTTACATTGAGAATAACTTCCCAAGGCTAGCTACTTACAAGTATACTACAAAATCAAACTGACTAAAAGGCTTCCTATTGGATAGAAAGTAAAACCATAGAATTTGTGATATATTATGAGGTACATGGAAACTAAATTCCATGTATAGTTTTTTTTAATGGCTTTATTATTGGCACAACACATTTAACACCAAAACTCAAGTAACATTAATGACCATTTGACCTAGAAATAGAATTCTCATTAGTTTTACAATTGACAAAACATAATTATAGGAAGATAAAAATACAAAATATAGATAAATATGATTAAAATTAAAATAAATAAATAAAAACTTATAATTAAATAAATAAACACTCAGAATTGTATTGGGATAATAAATATAATTGTAATAAAAATTGATAAAAATGAACTATGTCAAACTAGCTAATGCACTTGGTAGGAGACATAAAATTATATTAGATTGGATTACATAGTTGGTATAAAACATAAAAATATATAAATATAGTTGATGTAGTTGTAAAAATACACAAAACTATATTGGGTTGGTCGACGTAGTTAATAGAAGACACAAAATTATACCTAGTTGGCCGATGTAGATTTATAAGACATAAAATTATATTCAGATAGCCAATGTAGTTAGCATAAGACATAAAATTATAAAAAAATAGTTGATGTAATTTATATAATATACCTAACTATATGAGGTTGGATGATACAGTTACAAAATCTAAGTAATTTTATTGAGTTGGTTGATATAATTTCTAAAACTATGAAAATTGTATCGATTTGGATAATATAATTAGATTGAAAATTTATGATGGTTTTAAATATACTACCAATCATACAAAATAAAACATAAAAATTATCTAACTAGAGGTAGTATAACATTCACATCAAGTTCACCAAAATGTATGTACGAGCTAGGATGACCTAAAACTATAATTTTTATCTCAATAAACTAGGACTCAAATAAGGTCAATCAAAGATAACCTACATATATTTGGATGAGTATGTAAGGAACTATGATATCCATATAAATAGTATAGGGTAACCTCTAACTCAAATGTCAAGAAGAAAGGGTTCCAAATCTAAAGCTTATGACATAATAATATATATCTCGCTAGACCTCAACAAAGATAAATTATTGTAACAATGATTATAAATATAAAATTAAATTAAAATAGTTTAAAGGGGTACAGTTAAATTAAATTATACATAAGTGATTTCAAATAAGGTAAGATGAAATAGTCAACCAAATGGGGGTCTATGAAACATAGGTGATAAATGGAAAGCCTAAGAAACCTTATATATATATCCTAGCTTATTTAGTATAAGTAAATAAAATCCTAAGAAAGGATACACATATGCATACACAAGGTACTAAACAAAATATAATCTATTAAGTAAAGGAAATAATATAGGTATATAAATACTTACCTTAGGGTGGACACATCAATACTTTAATATCCTCATTTAACTCAAGTGGAACTTTACAAGAGATATTTTAGGTTGAGGACCTCAAATGGTTAGATAAATACTTCAATATTTATAGTGAGGAACTAATCTGAAAACTAAATTTACCCCCATAGATAAATCACATAGTTTTTCAAATCGATATTGAAAATTTCAATTCCTTGAATGAAATAGAATTAGATGCAAAAATTTAAATTTCTTGATTAAATAAAATAGAAAATGAATTTAATATTCAAACTGATCTATTAACAATAATTAGTCCCTACCAATAAATATTATTTTATTTTAAAATGGATTTTAATATAATAAGTCAATTTCCAAAATTTATTCAAATCAAATTGACTTTTTAATTGGAATGTAAAAATTATCTGAACAATTCTAAATATGAGTAATTTGGTGAACTCATTTAACTCTGTTGTTCATTTACAACATTCCATAAATATATTATCTCTATAAAATAATCTCTTAATTAATTTTCCAAAATATTAATAATCATTTAAAAACTAATAATAATGGAAAACTAAAAATAAAATAGCGACTGGAGATTGTTTATGAAGTTCACTAATTGGTTATGTCCCTGAGTTCATTTGAAATATTCTATTTAAATAATATATAAATATAATGATTAAAATTACATCCCTAAATAATTTAAAATTAGTTGATCAACATCTAAATAACTCAAATCATAGATCACAAATGTCCTTTGTTTCTAAAAGATCACCTGCAAATATATATATATATATATATATATATATATAGAATTGGCAATTTCTCTCTCTCTATTCCAAGGAGGCAAAACACTCTAAAAAAGTTCATAAACTACCTTTTGTTCACAAATACCTCTCTATAATTTACAAAAATTAAAATATATATTTTACCTCTATCCCAAAAAATACATAGCATTTATATATTCTCGTATGTTATTCTCTATCTGTAAAATCCCTCTATGCAAAATCCACCACTACCTTTGTGAAAACACCTACAGTTTATATTTCTCAATTCCTCCATGGCAGTGGTTGGGCATCACTTGTTAGATCTATGTTGGCCAATCTTTTCTAGTTTTCCCCTATCTTCATACATTGGTTGGGCACTAACCATTTTCCCAAATTAGGATTTCTTCTTGACAACATGGTGTTGAATTTCTTATTTAAGGAATGAATCCTATAATTAATGGGAGGTTAAAACTCCATTCTTAATTTATCAAAACACTTCCCATAAATAACATTCCATGTTACCATTATCTTCCCACCTAACTGCCAACCATGAAAAATTCAAGTAGAAGATAACATGGATGATCTACGTGGGCCATGTAAATGGAAGTGAGATAAAGCATGTATGTTTTGAGGAGATGATTATTGCCAAAGGTAAGATTATTAAAATGGGAATAATATCCCATAACTTTCCACACCCCATCAAACCATCAACCCTTCCAATGCAAGTGGGAATAAAAAGGTTGTGTGTATGTTTTAGTGCCCAAACATAGAATATGAGGATAAAGTTTAAAAACCTCTCCATAACACATTCCACCAACCATGGGGGGGAATAAATAAAGTGTTCATGTTTAAATGGTTATTCTCCTATATTATATCTTTTAGTCCATGGAAGCTTCTATTCAAGAATTTTAGGCACACAAATGTGCCCTTCCTCTTCATGAAAGGGTTATTTTTATTTTGCATTAGCACTACAATTTAATATTTCTTAACATTCAAGTTCACAACATTCCTCCCCCTCACCAATCTAAACCTCCTACTCAAAGAAGGATTAATAATAATAATCCTAGATTTCATTCCTCACCTTCTCTTCCTCCTAAGAGGGTGCTTAGAATTAGTGATAAAGGCAAGGGTCTGGCTCCTAGCTTTCACATCAGTAAGGAAATTGCCATTGAAAAGAGCCTCCTTAACATGGGACAAGATGCTATGGATTTTTATCCCTCCCAACACAATCTCAAGGAACTTGGTCACAAAGCTCAAGTTATACAACTTGAAGAAAGGATCAGTGAGCTTAGGAAGGAGGTCACGTAGCTCAATAAGATTATTGATAAGGGTAAGAAGAAGGTGGATAACTCCTCCCATTCTGAGACTAAGATGGAAGATATTTTCAAAAGAATGAAATATTTGGAAGACACTATAGATCATATTAGGGGTAGGCAGATTGATCATATGGCCATACACCAGGACATTCTAGATTTCCTTGAGTTTTAATTTAGGCAAGTTTTCACCCTTAACAACTTACATCTAGGCTTATGGAAGGGTGGCACTGAGAAGACTTATGATCTAACCACCATTGACATGATAGACCCATCTCAAAATACTTCTATCAATCTATTTAATGCATTAGAGGGACTCAAAAATAACTTCAACAAGCTCCTTAAGTGAATCTTCATTTTCTCTATTTTGTTGTCTTGTTGTTTCTTCGGTACTACTTGGATGCTATGAATTTGCTATTGATTTGTTATTTTGGTGATGTTATCTATCATGATACTCCCTAATGTTTCCCTCTTTTGACTTTTCTAGTTTTTAGACCTTTTTTGTAGCTGGGGGGTGGACCCCATTCTTCAAAAAAACCACTACTATACTCATGTTTTTTTTGGATTTCAAGCCTTTTTTGCTTATTGGTTTCCTAGTTTTTTTTATATTTTAAGCCTTTTTGTATTTGGTATGGTCCCTTTCAAAACCATTTACCAATAATTTTTTTTTAAAACATCTCCATGCAAAAAAATTCCATAACCACTTCCCACGCCCCATCCAAAGAACATTCCATGTTGGAAAAGGAAAAAGGTGGGAGAATACATGGAATAAAGGGATTTAAAGAAAATACCATAAAGTTTTTCTTTTAAAAATACCCATTGATAAAATAAAACCCATGAATAACCAAACTCACTTGCCATGCAAAGTGGAATGGAATTCTACATGGAAAAGGTCATGAATGGTATAAACATTTTATATAAAATGGGATAAAGGTAAAAAAAATTTAAAGATAATATTCCATGATGATCTTTTTTTTTAATAACCATTCATGTGGGAGTGGAGTAAAGTAAATTTTGGGATTTGGAATTTAAAAATAAAATATCCAATGATTTTAATAAATAAGATATTCAATTAATTAAATATATCCCATGGTAAAATAAAAAACCATTAAATAGGATATTTCATTAATATTTTGAAAATGGAGGAATTACGATGGGAATTAAATTAGGATGAAGGATTAAAAAAAAATATCTAATGGTAAAATAAAACCATGTGAATATAGAATATTGTATAAAATATTATCCCGAACCATAAAAATCCTCTAGATCAAATCTCCCCAATAAGACCCTTTTCACCCCCAAAAGGTCAAGTCACTCTTTGAATATACAAATGGTTCACTCTATAAAACATCACTATAAAATATCATTTTAAAAATTCAAAATCAAACTGAATCCCTAAAATGCTAGTGAAATAAATATCTATCCCATACCAAATTGTAGATAGCAGAAAACTACCTACTCAAATGTCACATCTTCAAAATGGTGAATCTACCTAAAAAATGATCACCAAGTGCAACTACAAACTAGTTTATTAGTATAATAAACACACATGCTAATTATAACCATATCTGATGGTTACAAACAAATGCCCATAATTAATGAGACTTATAAATATGCAAATATCATGCATGGATATAAAAAGTTTGTATAATTATTATAATTACAAGTTGTGCTAAAAAAGGGTCTTATAATACTCTATTTACATAATGTAAATGACAACATATAGACTAAAAAGCAAATTTTTCCAAAATAGATGTAATGATCATGCCCCATATAATCTACATATATTGTTGTCAAGGTTTAAAACTGAAGTTTTTCCAAAACCCAAAGGTGAGAAAATAATCCAAGTATGATAACCCTGTCCCTTGGATTTTCTCTATAGGTTACTCTAATAAAACAAATTCCAATGCTGAAATTTATTTAAAAATAAATCCTAACTGACATATGAGTTAACTCCTTTAACAATGCACCAGGAATTCAAAACTTATCAAGAGATTAAAAATAGAGATTAACAAAACCACAAATAAGAGAAAATAATTCAAGTATGATAAACCTATCACTCAAATTTATTCACAGCTAGTAGCTCCAAAAATTGTTCAGAACTAAAATATATTCCTTTCAATTTCAATGGAATACCAAAACTCTAAAAACATTTGCATGCTAATAAATTATCACAACTATGTAAACATGAAACTAAGGAATTGCTTACCAACCCACTTTATCACATTTTCCTATTTAGGTGATTTAATTTTCTTAGTGAATACCTAAGTAGTTGTATGGGTCATAGCTAAAACTATTGGCTTAACAATGTTTTCATTTTTCACAACTTTCCAATGTTGTTTGGGATGAAGCTACCAATAACTATTAACCTCATGTCCTTTCTTGTTACAATACAAAAACATTTGTCCACTCTTTTGGAAAACATACTCTTATTTCCATTCTAAGAACACTATTTAGGAGAGTGGTCTTTAAAAATATTTCCTAACAAAGATTTACGTTTCCAATATTTAGCTACATAGTGATTGGACAATCCACAAAAAATGCATGGATAAACGTATAAAAAAATTGTGTACCATAATAAAAAGGAACGTTAGAATATTTACATTGTTTGGTAGAATTAGAATCAATATTATTGTAAGTTTGATAAAAATAATGTGTTTTACTTTCTATTTGAGATGGTTTACACTTCTCTATATCACCTCTTAATTTTAATTTCTCATAGCATTCACCTGTTTCATTTCAAATATTAGATTTCTATCCCAAACTTGCATGATGAGGCTTATCCTCTACCTAAATGGGGTTAGTAATTCCTTAGCCATGTTTTCCAAGGCATTTTCCATTAAATCCCATTTTAACAAGTAATTTTGAACCTATACCTCTAGTGTGTTGTTCAAACTTACAAAAATCTTTTTTATTAGATTCATGATGGAAAGGAAAAGTAACTAGTGACTCACATTCACTTATAGTGCTTAATGAATCTATTTGTGCACTTGTGGGAGAGGAAAGTCTTGTATGCATAATGGACTTATTTTTCTCCTTCATTCCATCATCATTTTGTAAACTTGAAAAGAGCTCATCCTTGGCTTGCAACTCTCTTTTCAACCTTTCAATCTCCTCTTTCAAGGAGTAAAACTTTAATTTTAGGATAAAGTTCTCTTCTTGAATCTGCATATTAAATGCTTTAAGCTCATCAAGTTTCACTTGTTTGGCTAAATTTCCCATGGTTTCATGTTCTTGAAAACAATATGTACTTCCAATATTGTAAATGGAGTAAGCAACAAGTCTAAAATAATCTAACCAATACTAAAATTGAATTCAATTTTTTACATAATCATAAGCTAATCCCTACATTCTAACTGATCTAATACCAAACTGATCCAAAAACTAGATTTACCCCTATAGATAAATCACATAGTTTTTAAAATAGATACTAAAACCCTAAATTTCTTTAATGAAATAGAATTGGATGTGGAAATATCAATTTCCCAATTAAATAAAATAGGAAATGAATTTGATTTATTATTTTTGGGAAATTAGATGTTTAATTCCTAAATAATAAATGGGTCTAAGTAGATAAAATCAATAAATAATATTCAATATTAATCCACTAATTTATTTAAACAAATTGTATTTTTGCCTTTTTTAAAAATAGTAATGAGTGAGATAAAATATGACTTAGCTTATTCTAGGTTGTTACAGCTAAGATAGAGTATGATACTATAGGAACAAGACTAGGACACTATCATAAACTAAGATATGGGGTTCATTTATTGATTGGATAGGACCACTGAAAATATGACACCCTACTATCTGGTGTTGTAGTCCTAGTCTTTCCACTATTTTCCAAACTTCTCATAAAGATATGATTTTTTTTGAGTTTTATTCATAACATCTGTGTGAGTTTGTGTACTAAATTTTAGATCCTCACTATTAATAGAACTCTTTCTAGAGTTGATTCTTTATATGTTTGTGTCTTCTATGCAATTAAATAGAATGTTGGCAAATAAGGAAAATGGGTTAGTATGTAAAGGATACATTAGATGCACTTCACACCCCATGTGTGGGCATGCTACCTATATATCAATACTTCAAAGAGGGATCAAGCTATATTCAGTTTTCCCATTGAAATTCTTGGTGCAATAGTGTGATGAAAATGTGAGTAAATGAGAAAATGCATGTACTTGGAATGACTGGGGACTAATGTAAAGGTTTGAATAAGATGGAAATACTATTGGATAACTATATGAAGAGAATAGGGAAGAGTGCTTGAGTAGTCTTACTTGTATTCTTGATTCTCTCTTGTAAATGAGTGTCAACTCTTTTAAATGGACTTTTAATGGCCTTTTATAAGATATTTAATGATCATGGGTTAAATGAATTTATGTTAGGCCAACATGAATTAGGATAAATATTTGGGAAAATATGATCATTAGGACCAAAAGTACACTTGGACAATAGCTCTAAAAACTGGACACCTTAGGTTTCAGTGCTCCTATCCAAGTTAGGTGCTATGATCTAGAGAAAATGAGACCTACGGGGATGGATATGGGCCTGAGAGAGCTACTTGGGTCTGCAAGGGTTAAGTTTGGAAGGTTCTAGATGACTAAGAATTAGTGAAATAAAATCCTAAAAGGGTTGTGCAAGCAATTAGGAGTACCTATGGATTGGGTGTCATTAGCCATACTCAAGCAACCAAATTTCACATTTTAAATGACTATATTCCCCCCTTTATTCTAGTGATGTAGTAAAGCAAAATATGAAGATAAAGGAAAAAAGAAAGCATACCTAAACTTACCTATGAAGGTGAAGCTCACAAAGCTATGTGATTCTAGATGTGTGTAGAGAGAGCACAATGTGAAGTGTGAATATTCAATGAAAAACATAGAGTAGTTCAATTCTTACTAGATACACTATATCCAAAATAAGAACATATAAAAGTTGGGTAAGAGAGAGAGGAAGAGAAAGGAATGAATGCACATCATTAGGTATGCAAACCAATATAAAACCTATTGTGATGTTGGATTATACTAGGTGTTTTTTATACCAAAATTTATATCATAAATGGAGTTGAGTGCTCAATTCCCTAAAAGTGGCTCAAGAATGCAAAGACAAGCCCTTTGGCTCCATCATCACCTACTAAGTGAAGCTATGAAGTAATACCAGTATGGAATAGATGTCATATGAGATGGATCCTAAATTCTATTAATGTATTATAATCTGATAATGTTAGTGTGGATAGTTGATTATATGCTAGAAACTAGGCCACTCTTGGCCATTTTGAAAGATGGAGATTAGGCTTGTATGAAAACTACTCTGAAACTAGTGCAATAGGCTTATATGGAAGCTAACTTAGGAACATAAGAAGTTAAGCTTATATGAAATACAAACTTAAAAAATTATGCCAACCACCTGTAGATGGAGTAAGGCACACAACTATTAAGAATGTCTAAGAAAAATAAATGAAACTTAGAAAGAGAGGACTAATGTACCACACACATTACCCCTAATAACTAGTGTCTAGAACATGGATTTTGATCTAGAAATTATATAAACTACCTAATCTAAAATTGGAAATGAGATCCATCATCCCATGCATGATTCCCTCTCTATCTATATTATATAAGAAAAAAGTGTACTGAAACATGTTGAATCTAGAGTGTGATGTACTAAAAAATTCAAGATTGAACTTAGCTTTCTGTCTATTTCTAAAAAAAAAAATTGCTATCTAGATAGGAACACCAAAAATAAGACACCTTATTATCCATCACTTTAGTCCAACTTTAGCACTATTTTCCAAGGCCAAATATAATGATTGTTCTAGATTCTCTATTATCTATCTGGTCTATTATGTCTAATCTGATGTTTAGATTATATTCTGAGTTTTCTAAAAACTATTATTTCAACCACTAGGAGCTTTGATCTCTATGAAAAAGCCCCTATTTATTGTCCCCTCTTTTAAGGGTAGGAATGAAGAACCTAAAATGACTACACTCAAAAGAGATAGCCCTATAAGTGTGCTATGTTGCATAGACACATGATATAACAATGATAATTGACAAGATATCTCGAGATATAGAAATATTTATATTAAGAGATTGTTAGATCAATAGGGGCATCCCTATATAGATATAATAATGTAAAAACATGTGCAATGTATTAAACTAGAATCAAAATAGTTAGTTGTTAGTTGTTATAAAGGAGGGATGGAGCATGATGTCAATCATGGCATCCAAAAAATCAAGGAAATGCATGATATGGATCATGACATTTACAAACAAAGACAAACAATCAATAAATAAGCATAAAAAGTAAGAAGCATACTAGGGTGGCTAAGGGGCCAAGCAAATAAGGGACATGGGAACATGTCACTTATATTGGAAATAAAACATACAAGGCATGTTCAAATACCACATACACATATCATAGAATAATCAATATTGGCATGAGGGCCATAGGCATATAAAAGAGTAAAAGCAAGGGACATTAGCAAATGTCTAAAGGCACACACATGAATAGAAAAAAAGGACATTGGAAAATAACCTAAGTCACATATAGGAGATAAGAAGGAACTAAAAATGCAATACAACAAGCTATGATAAGCAAGAAGAGAAAGCATGTAATAAATGGAAAGATAGAATCACATCTAACTTATCAAAGTAAGAGTGAAAGTCTACAATACATGTTTAGTATAAGACTAGGCATATGCTAAAGAGATACACAAGTGCTAGATACTAGTGAAATGTTGATATATTAATCTGTGTAATCTAGTAAATAATGTACATTAGTATGATAACTTGGAGTGTGTAGTGTAGGAATGACATAGCCTTGAAGGTGTAGTCATGTATAAGATGCCCCCAGTAGGTATGTATATCAATGTGTGTCTCAAATGTAGAAGTAGGATGCCCCCTCAATGGGTAGAGTGAAGTATTCAAAGATTTGGATGTCACTACACACACTCAAAGGAGATCAAGTGAAGCATGGTAATGCAGAAAAATTGACAAACAATAACATGAAATAATAAATGTAAGTCCTAACATAGTAGTAGGAATGTAAAGCATATATGATGCATATAATAAATATATTTTTGTGTTTTTATATATATTTTGAATTTTTTTGTATTTTTTAAATAAGCTATGTATAGGAAATATTGAGAAGAAATGATACTAAACGATGAGTCTCAGATGAGACTCCCTGTCATGGTGTCCTGTATTGATCAAAGGTATTGTGTGTGATCATAAAGCATGATGAAAAGGTTGAGATTGTGGTTATAAGAGTAATGTGCATTGTAAATTTTATAAAATATTTGAAGTAAAAATTAACTATGGGGTCCCTCTATAATTGTAATAAGTGGATGCAATGGTAGGGTTATTAGGGACCCATTTAGAAGTAGGAGAAGCTCTTTGAACATGTTCTCTATGTGTAGACACATGAGATCTCAATGACAGTACTCTGGGTGTGAAAACTATAACTAGAAGTTGTCTAGAATCTCAAAGTGAAGGATATGTATGAACCCTCTTTACTATATATGGATGCCTCAACTATGTCTTAATCTATACTAGAGGAATAATTGTAACTAGTGGAGAAGCTAGAATTGGTGACTACAAAAGAGTTGTCTCTAAAGTGGGGAGTGGTAACTCATATAAAACTCCACCAACTATAATAACCTAATTAGTGTGAATGAATTACATGTATCTATGAATTGTAGATGGTACTGATCAAATTTTTTGAGTCCATAGGTGACCAAGTAACATATCAAATACTCCTACACTAGGAACTATGGTGAAACGTGTGGTCACATGTGTTGGCCCAGTCTATATAGGAAGTATAATCTCACCTAATGAACTCTATATATGCACACTAAATATACTAATAACTATATATGTTAGAGTGATATCTTTCTTTAAATAGTCTAAATGGTATAATAATGTAATGGTGTACATGTTGACACTAGAATCATTATTGATGAGAACACTATTAATGAGTTGATTATGAATATGTGCTCTAATAAAGAGTGCATTATAATCTGAATTATCCTCAACAATTTCTTGATCTAAGAAGGATATCAAAGGTCTAGTTGGAACCCTAGACTCACACACACCTATTATACTACTCAAAGGATGTGATTCAACTGAAGGAGCTTGGTATGTAATTGGTGGAGGATGTGCATGGTATGTCTGGTGAACACCTGATATGTCCCCTTTATCTTACTTAGAATGCTATGGGAATGGATCTAAGAAGATTTTCAAAGATTTATCATATGTTGGCTTAGCTTGTGGAGGCTTAGCTGAAGTGCCAAGATTAAGTACATTGTCATCTATCAAGTCTTGTATCTTATGTCTCAAATTGATGCATCTATTTGTAGTGTGGCCTAGTGCCCTATGAAAATAACAAAATTCTTGTTGATCATATCCCCATGGAAAAGGATTTACTAGGTCAATTTCTCAAATAAGAGGGAGATTGATGATGTTACATTCCAATAACTATTGTAATACTCTACTGGAGAAACTGGTAGATTGGTAAATGCACATCAAGGAGGTGCTGATAAAACCACCTGTTGAGGGGTCTCTAAAGCCACATTGACTATTGGTTGATTATAATTCTTGTTATCATTGACTTTGACCTTATATGGGACTTTGTTATTACTCTTTTTTTTTTATGTTTGGGATACTTGTATACTTGAGTTTGCTCGTTGAAATGAGTTTTACTTTTATTTCCTTTAGTCTATGACATAATTAAGTAAAGGAAGAGAATATTTTGAACATAATAGATTTATGTAATGCCAGTAGAAGGTTCTATTTGAAGAGATCATGTAACTCCTGATCTATCATGGGGTTAGTCATCTTAGCTAAAATTGTCTTATATTGAAGCACATATTCTATGAGATGTTCAATTGATTTTTATTTCTATTCTACAATTTGTGCACAAGAGACCTTATCACCAATATTGATACTAAAATGTGTTAGGAACATGTTAGTTAAAGGATTGAATGCATTGACCAACTAATTTGGTAAACTATAAAACCATTGAAGAGCATAATCCTTTAGACTCTATGGAAATACCTTGGTAAGTAGCTAGTCATTTGGTACATAATCTAAGCATAAGGGTGTGGAAGCAATGTGATGTGCCAATGGTGCATCTAGAAGAGCAAAAGAATCCAAAGCTTGTGTAGGTCTAGTGGCACATTGCTCAAAATGTATCACCATGGATTGAAGAGATGTTATCTCTTACATAAGGGCTACCACATCAAGAGATAGAGATGTATTGCCTATAACTAGTGGCATATAGGTAGGTTGGGCTGCTATAGGGGGTTGTTGAGACATAGTTACCTCTATAGTGTCATTTTCAACTAATTGCTTTATGGTTTGAGAAGATTGACCATTGTTTGATGTTTGTTGTTCCTCTTGTAATATTTTAATAATGTCATCTTGTATGTTAGGGTGTTTGGTTAAGATATCTTGAAGTTCTCTCTTATTAGTTTCATCAAAACTAGTGTATTGGGCCATTGTTAAAGTAGGAAAAAAATTTGAGAAGTGTTTGAATTTTTTGCAATAATTTGTCATAGGCCAAGTGTTAGAAAAGAAGAATATTGAATATAGGAAATGTAAAATCCTAAAAATAGTTAACTATAAATTGCATGAAAAGGATACAAAGTGCACAAACATGTAAGGTAATACCTTAAGAAGCAAAATAAGAGCTAGTATATGCAACTAGGGCTTTTTCAAAAATATTTTTTCAAAATACTAAGAAATTTTAAAATTTCTTAGTAAATTTTTGAGCTAAGTATGCAAGATAAAATTTAGAAATTTAAGGGAAAATTCGTGATTTAATGGGACCTAGTTGATGCAACTAGGGATTTGAAATAAATATTTTTTTTTGAAAATTACTATGAATTTTTGAAATTTAAAGTGATTTTATGATTTTAATATGTAATTAAAAATTCAAAAAATGTTTGGAAAATTAATGGGAGCTAGGTAATGCAACTAGGGTTTGAAATATAATATTTTTGAAAATTTACTACTAAATTTTTAAATTTGAAAGGAATTTATGATTTTAATATTCAAGAAAAAAATTCAAAAAATTATGGGAAAAAATAGCTAGGAATTTACCCTAAGGTTTCTAGGGTTTTTATGTGAAATTCAAAGTAAGTCAGGTTCACCAAATGATTTATTATTTTTAAAAATTAGACATTTAATTCTTAAATAATAAATGGGTCTAAGTAGATAAAATTAGTAAATAATATGCAATAATTAAGCCATTGATTTATTTAAACAAGTATTTTTACCTTTTCCAAAAGTAGTAATGAGTGAGAGAAAATATGACTTAGCTTATTCTAGGTTTTTATGGCTGAGATAGAGTTTGATACTAGAGGAATAAGACTATGACATTATTGCAAATTGAGATCTAGGGTTCATTTCTTGATTAGATAAGACTATAAAAAACAAGACACCCTATTGTTTATGATGTAGTCCTGATCTTGCTGCTATCATCCAAACTACTAATAGAGATATGATTTTTTTGGGTTTTTTTCATAACATCTATGTGAGCTTATTTACCAAATTTTATATCTTCACTATCAATAGAACTCCCTATATATGCTACGCCCCTAACCTATCACATGTATGAGGATAGTATTAGCCGACTTGTGGCTTACTTATCCCTCTTTGACATTATATTACTTAGCCAAATTGTGGTTTTATTTAGATTAGTAGGTCAGCCTATGGAGTAACCATGTCCTAGTTAAACTATATATAGGAGGTAGTGGGTAATCATTTATCATCATATTGTGAATTCTGCTCTTATTGAAGCTTGTGGAGGTTGCCCCCTCAAAGTGGCTTATCTATTATCATATATTTGGATATATTTCAATTATATTTGGATATAATTATACTATTATACTTAATTATTGAAGTAATTTCATTACAAGTGGTATCAGAGCTGTGATTTGGGCAATCTTGTGGGTGAAACACTAAATTTTTAAATTTTGTGATATATAGAAAATGGTTTAGAATTTCTCTAAAAAAAATTTATATCAGGTGAAAAATCATCACATTAAGCTTCCATTAAAATTTCAGCTCATTTGGATCTATTTTCAAAAGTTATCTCTATTTTATGGTTTTTCATAAAATTGCTCTATTGTGCGCAATTCAAAGAATTTTTCTAAGTTGTTTACATTTTTAGAAATATTAGAAAAATTTGGATACGGTTTGTTCTTTGTATATTTTTAATTTAGGCCAAATAATTCCAAAATCACTTGGTCAAAGCTGGGTCAAAAGTGTCAATAAGGGTTGACATCATAAAACCCTTTTATGGCAGGTCCACAAACTCGGGGCCGAGGAAAAGGTGTTGAAACTCTAGGAAAAAATCCTAAAAAGGATGAGATGGAGTTAGAAGGGGGGTGTAATAGACCCTTTATACTAGGATTTTCTAGCATACATCACAAAGTGAGCCAGCTTGACTATAGTGTGCAAGGCATTCAGAGTGAGGTGCAAGACATACAATCTAATATGCAATCCATATAAGATAGTTTGGGATATATCATGATGGCTTTAAACAATAATCAATAAAATTATCAAGCTAACTCTATTTCACAAACCCACCAGGGTGGTTCTCCTAACCAGTCTATTTCAAATCCAACTCCATGGCCACAGAAGAACCTATTACCAAAAGTGGATATGCGTAAATTCGATGGAAAAGATCCACTCAATTGGCTCAACCAAATGGAGAGTTTTTTTGACCTACATCAGATTCCAAGTGGATAAAAGGCTACCATGGCATCCTTATATCTGGAAACTGATCAATTTAGTTGGTATCGATGGTTGTGTGCTCAAAATAAAAAGATGAGTCTCAATGTCACCTGGTCAATATTTATAGAGCAGCGATAATTACACTATGGCAATAGTGTGATAGATAATTACTTCAGCCAACTAGAAAAATTGCAAAAAACTAGCTACGTCAAGGATTATATTCATCATTTTCAGAACCTATCCTTACGTGTGGAGATAATTTCTGATGCAAACTTGAATGACCTATTTTTGGGTGGACTCAAGGACCACATTCAATATGAGGTATGCATGTTTAATCCACTTAATATTTTTGAATCTATTATCTTAGCATGTAGAGCTGAGGAAAAATTCATAGCCAACAAGAATCAGCCATTCACTCTCTTCAAAGATCGTAACATATCATCATCAACATTTCCTCCACCTACTAGATTGACCCCTCAGCAAATTGAAGAAAAACATGCAAAAGGATTATGTTTTGGTTGTGATAGCAAGTGGAGTAAAGGACATAGATGTGCTGAGAAGAAGTTATTCTACATTGAGGGACCAAATGAAGATGAAGAAGCAAATGATGCCTCCAATGATGATGAGGAAGATATAGAGGAGGTACCTGAAGATTTCCAACCTACAATCTCTTGTCATGCACTTGTAGGTATTAGCACTCCACAAACTCTTAAGGTGGTGGGTCTCCTCAAGAAATAGAAGGTGACAGTGTTGATTGATTTAGGGAGCACACATAACTTTATAAACCATAAGTTGGCCACTCGATTGAACTGTTTCATCTACCCAACACTATAATTTTAGGTCATGATTTCGGATGGTGGCACAATTAATTATTTAGGCAAATGCCATAGTATTAAGCTTACTATGGGTGGGTACAATCTTGACTCTCCTATGTTTGCTATTCCCATGGGTAACACAAACATTTTTTTGGGATTCCAATGGCTCACAACCTTAGGTACCATTGAGATGAACTTCCAAGAACTATTCATGCACTTTCATTCTGAAGGTAAGAAAATTGAACTACATGGGTTACATGAAAAATCTCCATAATTGGTTAGTTCACATCAGATGACCAAGATGCTAAAAAAGGGGGCAGAGGGAATTATTGCATGATTATGCTCCATAGAAGTTCAACCCCCAAAGGTATCTACACATCCTAATCTATAAATAATTCTTGAAGACCACTCATCTATTTTTGGGGCCATGCCAAAAGGACTACCACCAAAAAGAGAACATGATCATGCCATTGAACTAATTCTAGGTAGTCAACCACCAAATATCAGACCATATAGATATCCATATGCACAAAAGAGTGAAATTGAAATGATGGACCATGAGATGCTGGAGGTAGGGATCATCAAGCATAGCCAAAGTGCATATTCATCACCAGTGGTCATGGTGCAGAAGAAGGATGACACATGGAGGATGTGCCCAAATTATAGGGAACTCAACAAGTACACCATCAAAGATAAGTTTCCTATTATAGTAATTGATGATTTACTTGATGAGTTGCATGGTGCTAATTATTTCACAAAATTGGATCTTCGCTCGGGGTACCATCAAATTAGAATCAAGGATGAAGATGTTCATAAAACTGCTTTTAGAACACATGAGGGCCATTATGAGTTTTTGGTAATGCCCTTTGGTCTTCCAAATGCACCATCTACTTTTTAGAGCTTGATGAACACTATTTTTACGCCTTTTTTAAGGAAGTTTGTTCTAGTTTTCTTTGATGACATATTGATTTATAGTCAGACATGGGAAGCACATCTGCAACATGTGAAATAGGTGTTGATAGTTTTAGAGAAGCACCAACTTTACACGAAGCCATCTAAATGTGCTTTTGAAGTATAGGAGGTAGAGTACCTTGGTCACATTGTTTCCCATGAAGGGGTCAAAGTTGATCCTTAGAAGATCAAAGTGATAATGGAATGGCCCATGCCAAAAACTCTCAAAAACCTTCGAGGTTTTCTTGGAATAATAGGTTATTATAGAAGATTTGTGAAAGGTTATGGCAGCATAGCAACTCCACTCACTGCATTGCTAAAGAAGGATGCTTTCCATTGGAATGATGATGCCACCAAAGAATTTGAGAAACTAAAATTAGCTATGTGCACCACTCCAGTTTTGGCTACTCTAGACTTCTCACAAACATTCACTGTTGAATGTGATACTTCTGGGTCTGGATTGGGGGCAGTACTCATGCAAGAAGGAAGACCCATTTCATTTGAAAGTCATCAATTCAAAGGTAAGAATCTACAAAAACCTATCTATGAGAAAGAAATGATGGCTATTCTTCATGCAGTTAAACGATGGAGGCCTTATCTGATGGGTAGACACTTTAAGGTGAAAACGGATCATGATAGTCTCAAATACTTTTTGGAACAAAGATTATCATCTGAGGAACAATAAAAATGGGTAACCAAAAGGTTGGGTTATGATTTTGAAATCATCTACAAGAAGGGTAAAGATAATGTAGTAGCAGATACACTATCTAGATGGGATGCATCCATAGAAGCATTACTTTGTGCAATGTCCATATTTCAAGCAGATTGGGTGGATGAAGCTAGGTTAGAATGGGAGCAAGACAAGGATACATAGGTTCTGATTCAGAATCTCCAGCAAGGTAATTTATCCTTTGACAAATTTTAATGGAAAGGTAATGTCATATGGTATAAGGGTAGGTTATACATGTGCAAAACTTCAGAGCTTAAGCATAAGATTCTTGCCGAGTTGCATGCATCTCCACTTGGGGGACACTCAGGGTTCTTGAAAACTTATCATAGAATTAAGAAAGAATTATTTTGGGAAGGACTCAAGGGAGATGTACAAAAGTTCTTAGAAGAATGAATGATATGCCAACAGAATAAAGGTGAAATAGTTAAGACCCTAGGTTTGTTACAACCATTAGCAATTCCTACTCAAAGGTGGGAGGAGGTTTCCATGGATTTCATCACTGGGTTGCCTTGTTCTGAAGGTAATAATGTTATTTTGGTCATTGTGGATAGGATTACAAAATATGCCCATTTTTGTGCTCTCTCACATCCATTTTCAATAAGTACAGTCACAACTATTTTTATGGAAGCAGTTCTCAAATTACATGGAACCCCAAAAATAAATGTAAGTGATCATGATCCTATTTTCACTAGTAATTTTTGGACTGAACTATTTTCTTGTTTGGGTACTCAGCTAGCTCATAGCTCATCTTACCACCCCCAATCTGATGGATAAACTGAAGTGGTTAACAAATGTTTAGAAGCGTATCTCCATTATTTTGTATCAGATAAACAAGCACATTGGGTTAAATGGCTACCACTTGTAGAATGGTGGTATAACACATCTTTCCATACCTCTTCTAAAATGTCTCCATTTCTAACACTATATGGTTACCATCCACCTTCCATCACTTCTTCATTAAAGGTGCACACCAAGGTTCGAGATGTGGAAGAGCAGATTCAACATCAACAAGAGGTTTTGGCTAGTTTGAGAGATAATTTGGCCTTGGCACAAAATAGGATGAAGCAACAAGCAGATCAACACTGAAGTGAGCAAAATTTTGAGGTGGGTGACTAGGTATTTATTTGTTTGCAACCTTACAAGCATATGTCCTTAAAGAAACAAAAAAAGGACAACAAACTTGCTCCAAAGTATTATGGCCCTTATCAGGTTCTACAAAAAATTGGAAGTGTGGCTTACAAGCTCGAGTTACCTCATTCATCTCACATACACCCAGTATTTAAAGTTTCTTATTTTAAGAAGGTCATTGGATAGAAAGTTTCTACCCAGACAGAGCTCCCAAAACTAGATGAAGAAGGATGAGTCATTTTGGAACCAGAGAAGATCCTCCAAACACATACTAAGAGGATGAGAACCAGAGAGATTAAGGAATATTTGATCAAGTGGAAAAACCAAAGTAGTGAAGATGCAACTTAGGAAGGTGAAGAATTTTTGCAATAACATCCACAATTGTTCAATGTTGAGGACAATGTTGGTTTGAAGGGGAAGGGCATGCTACGCCCCTAACCTATCACATGTATGAGGATAGTATTAGCCAACTTGTGGCTTACTTATCCCTCTTTGACATTATATTACTTAGCTAACTTATGGCTTTCTTTAGATTAGTAGGTCAGCCTATGGAGTAACCATGGCCTAGTTAGACTATATATAGGAGGTAGTGGGTAATCATTTATCATCATATTGTGAATTTTGCTCTTATTGAAGCTTGTGGAGGTTTCCCCCTCGAAGTGGCTTATCTATTATCATATATTTGGATATATTTCAGTCATATTTGGATATAATTATGCTATTATACTTAATTATTGAAGTAATTTCATTACAATATATATGATTATTCATAAGTCTGTGTCTTGTATGGAATTAAATGGAACTTTGGAAAATAAGGAAAAGGGGTTAGTGTGTAAAAGATATGTTGGACAAACTTCACACCCTGTGTGTGGGTATGATGCCTACAAACCAATACTCTGAAGAGGGATCAAGATATATGTAGTTTTTCCATTAAAGTACTCGATGCAATAATGTGATGAAAATGCAAGTAAATGTGAAACTAGGTGTACTTGGAATGACTAGGGACTGGTGTAAAGGTTTGAATAAGCTTGAAATATTATTAGATGGTTATATGTAAATAATAGGGAAGAGTTTGAGTAGTCTTGCTTGTATTCTTGCTTCTCTCTTGTAAATGAGTGCCAACCCTTCTAAATGGGATTTGAATGGGCTTTTATAGGGTATTTAATGATCATGGGTTAAATGAATTCACATTAGGCTGAAATTAATTAGGATAAGTATTCAGTAAAATATGACCACATGACCAAAAGTAAACTTGGACAATAGCACTAAAAACTACACACCTTGGGTTTTAGTGCTCCTATCAAACATGAGCACTATTATCCAAAGAGAATGAGACCTATGGGGATGGATCTAGGCCTCAGAGAGCTACTTGGGTCTATAAAGGTTAAGCCTAGAAGGTTGTGGATGATTGGGAATTAGTTAAAGAAAATCCTAAAAGGGTTGTGCAAGAAAGTAGGAGGACTTATGGATTGGGTGTCATTAGCCATACTCAAGTAACTAAATTTTTCATTTTATATGACTGCATTACAAGAGTTAAGTCTAGAAGGATATGGATGACTAGGAATTAGTGAAAGAAAAGCATAAAAGGTTTTACAAGCAAGTAGGATGACCTATGAATTGGTTGTCCTTATCCATACTCAAGTAACCAAATTTTACATTTTATATGACTACAAAATTTAATATTCAAACTGATTTATGAATAGTAATTACCCTGTACTAATAAATACTATTTTATTTTAAAAATGTATTTTAATATAATAATTTAATTTCTAAAATGTATTTAAATAAAATTGATATTTTAATTAGAATATAAAATTTGTCTAAACAATTTTGAATATGAGTGATTTGGTAAACACATATAACTCTATTGTTCATTTACAACATTCCATAAATCTTTTTTCTCTATAAAATAATCTCTTAATTAATTTCCCATAATTTATTTTTAAAATTATCAATAATCATTTAAAAACTAATGATAATGGAAAATTGAAAATAAAATAAAGACTAGAGATTATTTATGGGGTTCACCAATTTGCTACATCCCCAAGTTCATTCAAACCATTATTTTTAAATAAGATGTAAATAAAATGATTAAACTTACATCCTTGAATAATTTTCAATTGGTTGTTCAACCTTTGAAGAACTTAGATCATAGATCATAAATGTCCTTCATTTCCAAAAGATCACACACACACACACACACACACACACACACACACACACACACACACACACACACACACACACACACACACATAGAATGGGCAATTTTTCTCTCTTTTTCAAGGAGATAAAACACTCTCACAAAAAGTTTTTAAACTACCTTTTGATCACAAATCCCTATCTATAATTTACATAGATTAAAAAAATATTTTGCCTCTATCCTAAAAAATACATAGCCTCTATATATTCTTGTATGTTATTCTTTGTCTACAAAATCCATCACTGCCTCTATGAAAACACCTATAGTTTATATTTTTCAATTCCTCCATCACATTAGCTAGGCATCGGCTATCATACCTATGTAGGGTAATGTTTTATGGTTTTTCCCTACCTTCATACATTGGCTGGGTACTAACCATTTTTTTGAATTGGGATTTTTTCTTAATAACATGGTATTGAATTTCTTATTTCAAGAACAAATCTCATAATTTATTGGAAGTTGAAAACCCATGCTTAATTTATCAAAACACTTCCCATAAATAACATTCCATGTTACAATTATCTTCCCACCTAATTGTCAGCCATGAAAAATTCACGTAGAAGATAATGTGATGATCTACATGGGCCATGTAAATGGAAGTGGGATAAAGTGTGCATGTTTCAAGGAGATGATTAGTGCCAAAAGTAAGAGTATTAAAATAGGAATAATATCCCATAACTTTCTACACCCCATAAAACCACCAACCCTTCTAACAAAAGTGGGAATAAAAAGGTGGCATGTATGTTTTAGTGCCCAAACATATAACATGAGGATAAAGTTTAAAAACCTCTCCATAACACATTCCACAAACCATGGGGGGGAATAAATAAAGTGTGCATGTTTAAGGTTTAACAAACATATCCATGCAAACAAATTCCATAACCACTTCCCACACCCCATCTAAAGAACATTCCATGTTGGAAAAGGAAAAAGGTAGGAGAATGCATGGAATAAACGGATTTAAAGAAAATGCCACGAAGGTTTTCTTTTAAAAATACCCATTGATAAAATAAAACCCATGAATAACCAAACTCACCCCCCATGCAAAGTGGAATGGAATTCCACATGGAAAAGGTCATGAATGGTATAAAGATTTTATTTAAAATGGGATAAAGGTAATTATTTTTAAAAGATAATATCTTGTGATGGTCTTTTTTTAATAATCATTCATGTGGGAGTGAGGTAAAGTAAATTTTTGGATTTGGATTTTAAAAATAAAATATCCAATGATTTTAATAAATGAGATATTTAATTAATTAAATATATTCCATGGTAAAATGAAAAAACCATTAAATAGGATATTTAATTAATATTTTGAAAATGTAGGAATTATGATGAGAATTAAATTAGGACAAAGGTTTAAATAAAAATATCAAATGATAAAACAAAACTAGATTAAAATAGGATATTAAATAAAATATTATCCCAAACCATAAAAATCCTTCAAATTAGATACTCCCAATGACTCATATTGAGCTTCAATGACACCATAAGACAAGACCTCTAAAATAATGTTATAAAAAATCAACTCTCTAAAATGCTTCCTTAGGAAGAGATTTGAGCACAAATAGGGTGTATGAATTTGATATATATTATTAGGAATAAAATATAACCCCTATATATATGGTTCCAACACTTAAAATTAACCATGAACTTTAAGTTGATATAGTTGGAATATGTTTGTTGGCATAATATGGTATCAGCTAGGCTGATACAATATAAATGTCAAAATATAGACTTTGAACAATATTGACATGTACAATATAATATATGGAATAATTAATCATGAAGCAAATTTTATCATCTATCCTAATACCATAGGATATAGGGAATCTATTAAATATTGATAGAAAATATATGGAGGAAAGAGGGAAAGTGACTCAAATGAGGTCAGACGAATAAAAGTGATGGTGTGACATATAAATATCTCTTTCACGTTACCACGAGCCAATCCCACCTCATTCCCAATGTAACCTTTAATTTTTTAACTTATGGAGATTGATGCATCAATAATCCTTGTAAGAGAAAGCATTATTAGAGTGATAAAGTGAAAAATATCAAGTGTAAACATGGTTAAGTGTACCAATAATTATATCTATTGGTTGATCTTATGGCATATGTAGAGGATGCATATTTTATTCAATATGCACTTCTAAATCCATATTCTTTATTGTCTCATTCTTGGGAAATGGATCATTAAATACTTTTAATTTATGGTTCCTATTGTTTTTTGGTTGATATTCCTTTTTAGGGATACTTATTTGATAATGTTTTCATTAATAAGATCTTATATATTATGTCTCAATTTGGAGGATTTATTCACAAAACTTCCTACAATATGACAATAATCACAATATGTATTTCTATCATAGTTTCTTGATGTGGTCCTATTTGTATTGATCTCTTATGGAGGAATAAGACTGATAAGTTTGTACTCAATTAACTTATGTAATATTATATGAAAAGGTGATGGTAATAATAAAAAAATTCTCTTCGGTGAAGTTTTTAATTGTAATCAATTTATAGGTTGTGATACTAAATTAACTATAATATTTTCCTCGCTCTTGTTATCAATTAGTTTAACATTGTGTTTTCATTTGATTTTAAACTACATTATTGAATTAGTTTTAGGATTATATGTCTATTTGAGTTTTTTCAAAGCTATGAGCTTAATTTATTCATCCCTAAATAGATGGCATAGCTCATCGAAGCATTTGAATATCTTGAAGATAATTGACTCATGGAGTAGTGAAATTAATATTTGCTTCAATATTTATTGTAACTCATTATCATCAATAACATTAGTCATATTAGTTAGCATAGTATTTTACTGAAGTACATAATCATTGATTGGCTCATTGAACCCAAATTGCTTGAGTTTAGAAATTTTCACATAAGATAGTTTATCATCAATTTTTATATCAAAATTTGGTATAAATTTATCTTTCAAAGGGTTGAATTCTTGTACTTATTAGATGGTAAGGTCATAGAACCATCACCAAGTAGAGTCCTTAAGACTTCTCAAGAATAACTTGGTTACTATTTTTTCATTATATGCATAATAAAATCATGTTATGTGGAATGATCTAATATGTTACTCTATATTACCTTTATCTTCATGTAGTGGAAGTTTAGGATCTTAAAAACTATTGGTAAATTATAATATTCTAATTTATGGGATAAGGGATTATTAATCAAAGCATGTGAATCCCTACAATGACTATCTCTATATGCACCTTGCTCTAGATAAAATGCCTTATAATATATAATTGTAATAGTCTACTCATGAGAAAGTATAATGAGTTTGGTGATGTAACATGCATAATAATCATAGGAAAGATGAAGGTTCCTATGTATGAATAGGTATGGACATATTTTATAGGCCTCATCTTGTCTCCAAACCTTTCGTTAAGTCGCATATGTCATTGGAGGTCTTGATGTAGTAATAGTACCAATAGTAGAGGTATGAACATTGAAAGAGGAAGTACTAGCTCAAAAATATTATCTGATATCATAGAAATGATCATTTCTCCATAGATTGATAACTTTTTATGTTCACCTATTGTAATATATAACATTATATCAATTTTATGTGGATTCAAATTATGATATTTGTTGAATCACTAGCCATATATGGCATCTATTTGATCCATAGTAGTTGTTTCATTAGTATTATTTGTTTCAACATTCATGATAAGTCCATCAATAGGGTTTATATTTTGTATAACCCAAATTATGGCGGATAAGGGAGGTCATATGTGCCCTTTTCAATGTAATGGTAACAATAAGAAACTTAGATTGAATATTTCAATAATATGTATTGAGGAAGGCTTGGGAGTGTTCATTTAATTGTATCATTATTACTATTCTTATATTTGATCCATTTAATTACATAATTGATCCAAATAAGATGCATTATCAATGTAGAATAATTCAAAATAGTACCTTCACAACTTGTGTTAATTAATAATGTTCATTATTTTTAGCCATAAGTAATGTAAATTATTAGGGAATAATTATAAAATCACATTTGAAAATAAATCCCTAAGGCTAAAATATAAAACCCTATAATATTAAAACCCTAAAGGAAACTTAGGGTTTGACATGGTATAATTAATGTATAGGTTCACTAATATTTATACCCTAATTTATTTTTAGAAAACCTTAATAGGATAGAAACTAGTAGAATAATTCATATTTTTAAATATGGAATCCAATCATACATCTTAATGAAAAATACTAAATCTGATTGTAATGATTTGACAAGTGGAATATGATAAATATAGTATGTATAATGAATGGAAAAGTACTTAGCTTTTTTGGTTGACTATTTAACTCTGACTAACTTTTGGCAATGGAAATAGGCTAGAATAGGCCTATGATTCATCTAGTTTAAGGACTATTTTTCTATTTATGTAGGATATCCATTAGATTTGGTTCATTATCAACTATTAATACTAGCCTATAGTGGTTGGTATTGACATGTGTGAAAAAAGGGTCTACGACTATATTATCACCTTTCCCTCTCTTTAAAATCTTTGATGATGTGTGTAAATATATAAATCAACCTTCGTAACATTGAAACCTTATGTGTGATTTTGAGGGATATAAAAATACAAAAACTAGGAAATTTTAATGGGTTGACCTAATTCTAATCACCCTCATTTGATGATTTTTTCCCTGCATATCTAATACTCTAAGGAGGTAAATCAACTAACACAAATTCATCCCACCTAGTGTGTTTTTTAAATTGTTTTCCTTCACTATAAGTATGAAGCTACTAATTTTATTTCATACTTGAAAATGACTTTTTTGAATTGGATTTGTTATACTTCAAATTTGGCTTGTGACTACTCCTAGTGATTGATTTATAATTTTGGAAGAATAAGTTAGATTCACTCAATGTGTAATAGTTTATACATGTGTATCAAATAAGTGCCAAGTCCCATATTAAATGAGATCTTATTTTTTTTTTTTTTTTTAATTTATTTATTTGTGTGTGTGTGTGTGTGTGTGTGTGTGTGTGTGTGTGTGTGTGTGTGTGTGTGTGTGTGTGTGTGTGTGTGTGTGTGTGTGTGTGTGTGTGAGTGAGTGAGTGAGTGTGTGTGTGTGTGTGTGTGTGTGTGTGTGTGTGTGTGTGTGTGTGTGTGTGTGTGTGTGTGTGTGTGTGTGTGTGTGTGTGTGTGTGTGTGTGTGAGAGAGAGAGAGAGAGAGAGAGAGAGATTCCAACTGGGTAATTTCTCATGCCACTAACATGTTGGGTAGATGATATAACCTTTAATAAATCTCTAATTTTAAAAAGTATTTTTTTATTGGGAGAGGGTCAATATCAAATAGATTAGGTCAATATCAAATAGTAATATTGGTCAACCCTGACATTACTAACCTATGCATAATTAGATTGAACTAAGCATTTGGGGATGTCTTTTTAGGATATTATTTTTGTT
>JARHVA010008100.1:515000-555622 GCA_037957365.1 Torreya grandis
AAAGAAAACAAGTGGTTATTTATCTTAGCCTCAAACATTATGACAAAGCTTTAATTACAATTGAATATACATTCAAACTAATATATAGTTCAAAATAGCCTAATTTCATATTTCACCATACACCAAGCAAAATTTTAAGGATGATGTAAAGAATCACAAGTAAGAACCAAGTTTACTTTAAAGATTTACTACTATAGTCAAATAACATTTGCACATCTGAATATAGAGCAAAATGAAGTGAAGTAAATCCAAGATCCTTTAATTAATCTAGCATATGCACAAATTAAAAACCATGTGATTAAAGATGTAACCCTAAATTCAAATAAACTATTCAAATTTAAGACATAAAACTAGTAATTAAGAGAAAAGCTATATTAAAAATTGGTACATCAAATATGGAAAATCTTTGTAAAATTCCTTGATTATATTATTTGATCTAAGTATATAAATTTTGCTAAAAATTATCTCTCTTTACACAATGTTAATACTAACTTTTATAGTAAGGCAGGTAGTATACCAATCAGTTACGAGATACAAAGTGTACAAAAGATAAAGACAATTGACCTTATTTAGAAAATTCTAGAATACACTTGCTTTTCAAAACTAGGCTAACCTAGAGGAAATATGGTAATAAAATAACATATGCATTACAAAAGAATATTCCCTATTTCAAATATTATAATGTTTTACAAAAAAATGAATATTAACTAAGTTGGTGGGCCCATTACCGAAGGGTCTCCTTATTACTCTTGCAGAAGTTTCAAGGCCCTATGAAGTTATTCTTTGATAAGCTCTAGATCCACAATTGGAATTTTGAGGTAGACCTATTCTTGATTAACTAAGTCATTCAAGTCCCTATTATCTCTGGCCATAGATTATTTGAAGCTATGAGCTTTTGTAATCTTTTCCTTGGCTATGAAGATCATGCCCAAAATCTTGCCATTACCATTGCCTAATTTTCCCTAGATTTTGCCCATTAATTCCTGCATTACCAAGGTAACTCTATGTTTATACTCTATATCATCAATAATGCCTAGGGATATAGTCTTGGTAGGTTTATCTAGCATTGTACCCAGGAGTTGCTCAATTCTAGTGATTAATTAATTATCATCACCCAATATTCTATCCAATCTCTTTGTCCACACACTTAGACTCTAGATCTTGTCTACTACTATCCCTAATATATCATTTTAGGTGGGCCAAGTTAATGATTTTGAATTTATGGATTCTATCCTTGATAAAAATGATAGTGAGATCACTTATCTTGGTCTCTACCTCCTACCACTCTTTTATTAATGCCTTATCCACCTCTCTTTGTTGGCTTAATGCATCTTGCCTCAACCTTATTAATTTTAATGATTCAAACATATCAAATAATGATGTTTTAAACATATTTATTATGGCATCATGCATTGAGAAAATGGATTGTGTCTCTAAGTTTTCCTTTTCCTTTTACAAATTTTGAATCATCTATTTCATGCCCCTAATTATAGTTTTAACTTGGGTTGAGTGAGCCTTTGATAGGCTCTCAGTATCTTCCTCATGGATAGGAACCTCACCAAGTTATTTCCCTGTAACTGGAGCTAAGCCTATAAAGGGATCAACCTTCTAGAAAGTCAACTCCTTAGTTCCCACCATGGATTTCTTTGTATTTACCCTTTCCAATATAGCTATCTCTGGATTGATCTATATATTGGTGGACAAATCAAATCTATGAATTTTAGAGGTTGTGGGACCTCTAACCTTGTGCTACTTGATGCTCCTAGAGCATTCATCTTGTCATTTTCCCCTATAGTGGTTATTATTATTCTTTATTCTTATTATCTCATTAGAGCCCTTATCCATGATTGATTTATTCATGAACATCAATTTTGGAAGCATTGGTCAAGGCCCATGAGTGGGAGTGGGAAGGTATCTTCTAAAATTTCCCATAGACAAACCAATTAGGGATGATTGGTCCATGAATGGGGAACTCTTTAATAAATAAGTTAATATCACTTGTGGGATGAGTGAGAGTCAAATTTGGCCTCTTTTATCCAATAGGGACAATTTATAGATCTACTTTCCTTTTCCTAGGTGCCATTAGGACTAGGTCCAAGGCAACTTCCTTCCCCTTATCTTCTTGTTCAACTCCTTCTACTTGAACCTGAGCTTCTTCAACCTATGATTCTTCTTCTTTAGAGCCAAATGCCTTAGTAAGGTCTTTGAGGGCATCCTCTACTATTTCATCAAGATCAAGGGAAATCATATCCACGTGATCAATTGGGAATGATGATCTGTCAGGAGGGGTTGAAGATGATGGTCCCTCACCTGGTCTCTCCTCCAATTTCTCATTACTAGTGCCTTATATAATTTATGCTTGGGTCCATGGTGTTTCCATTTGTGGCTACTCCTAGGGTGGCCTAGAAGGGCCAACAAACAAATGTTATTGAAGGGGATGAATTTTCCATATGTCCCCTTGATTTTCATCACTAGTTAACTTGTACATGAATTTGAGGTTGGTATTCTTGAATCTATCTAGCACTTCCTCAAAATTATTGGCCTTTGTGTATAGGGTGTCATGAGTGCTTATTTTGTGCTTATAAAATAGCTTAGGTAGTTATTTTCTATTCAAATGTGTGCCCAAAACATTATTGAGGCCCCACTACTTGAGATCATCTAATTATAACACAAAGGAGTCCCTATGCTTGGTATGCTGTCTACTTACTTCCAATCTTGTAGAACTATCCTTCAAATTGTTAAAATAAAGGGATGGACAAGGCCCTTTATTTTCTCTTTATAAACTCAATCAACACCATGAAGTAGCTAAGATGTAATTTCATATTCTACCAATTTAGGAAGAATGTAGATAAGCAATCTATAGGTCTAGGTTAGAATTATTTCAATTCTAGTAACCATGCAGTTTGGGTAAAACTAGATATCCCCATCAACTCCACATATTTATTAATCAAAGAGGGAACCCTAGGCATGAGAATACCTATGATGGCCCCTACCAATGTAAGATAGATATAGTCACATATGAATTACATGTGGTGTTTATATTTCAATATGTGTAACTTTGAGTAGTGGGGGGAGACAGTGGCTCTACCCTTAAGAGATCAGTTCTTGATGTTGGATATCTTGGTGGAAGCTAGGAAGGCATCCAACAAATAGGACATTATAAAAAACTACTTACTTGTCTTATTTTTGATGGAAGTAAATTGTTTTCCTAAGAAGATACTAATCATATCCTCAATTGGTGGATTGAACTTCTTTTCTACCATAAAATATACATAGGACACCCAATTCTTATTAACATATATGGTTACAGGGGCTTGAGATATTATATTTAATAGGGTCATGATTACCCTAATCCCTTCCCTAAACTAGATAATTAGGATCTTTCCCTCAAATTATTAAAATACATGGTTCATAGATCAACCATAGTTTGAGGATGGTATCTAGGTCATTTTCACTAGTCCACCCTTTGATTGCGAGCATGTCCACATGGGATTTTAGGATCTTGTAATATTTCTCAAAGGCTAGTGGGGAAATGTAGACTACTCTCCTAGATTTTATTTCATGGATAATCCAATCATTAAAAATTTTACAATCAATAAAACTTGGATCAAGGATGTGAATGTAATGAAGTACCTTTGGTTTGGTAGTAGCATGGTGAAGCCCAGTCATTTAAATTACAACTAGGTCATAATACTTTTTGATAATAGTGACAATTATTTGTCCCTCCTTGATAATGGGTTGCATCTCTTCTATGGTCTAGAAAAGCTCAGACTAATTTTTATTTCCATTATTTAGGGTGGAGACATCTAGCTCAGTATCCTTGAAAACCTTTCCTTCATTATCCATGGATAGGTACAACTCTATCTCATCTCTTAATTTTTGTCTTTGAGATGCCATGGCTTCTATGCTTGTAAATCATTTACAATTAGATTATAATTTATCTCTATGTTAACTCTTTCATGATCAAAACACAATTTAACTTATCTTAAATTATCTATGATCAATTTGAGTTTACTTAGGGTCCTTTTATGCAAGTTTAGGGCTTAAAAGCTTTAATGGTGGCAGTTCATTTTGAGTTCAACTCATACATGTTTTGGATTTGATTTAGACCTTTACCTTTATATGTTTTCATTATTAGGCACACAAGATCTCTTATTTTATCACTTTCTACTTGCATGGTGCTTATGTGGCATCAATCTAGAACCTTTCATGGCATTTTTCATAAATGCCTTTTGAAGAACTAGCCATTAGATTTTAAAAATACCTTTTTAATTCACACCATTAGATAAAAATCTTGAATTAGTACAAGCTATCGATTTAGATCTAGGATCTTATTTTTTTATTGGTTCCCCTCATACTAAGTCCCATGGTTGTGCCACCTAGAACCTCCATGGGCCTTTCAAGCTCTGGCACCTTTTTCAGTTATATGTTGAACATGTTGTTGGCATGCATCAAACCTGTAAGCTCTTAAAACTCCATTGGAAAGTCATTAGCACCCTCACATCATTGGATCATCCTTCCATGACAAAGTGTGAGCCATAGGATTTACAAGATATACAAATTTTAATCAACATATTATTAAGGTAGGGACTTGGGTTTAAAATATTAGGCTAAATTTTATTTCATGTTTATCAAACATAAAATAAATGTTAGGCTAAAGTGTTTATGACTGAGTATTTTGAGATTAATGTAAAGGGGACCATGGCTAAATATTTTAAGCCAAAGTTTACATTGTGTTTAATAAACACAACACATGCTTTTGGCTAAAATATTTATGCTAAACTATTTGAATATGCCCAAATGGGATCAAAATGGTCTAAGGATCAAATGCTAAATTTTGACATAAGGATTTATTCTATTAATAAACACAATAAAAAAACTTTGGTTAAAAGCATTTGGGATAATTTTCATGTTGTAAAGACCCTTTTAAAATAGGATTTAGTATGAGTCTCTAGCTTAAAGTTCATGACATTCAAACAAATATAATGGGGAATTTAAGATATAGACTTAGACTAAGTTCATTTTTCATATATTTAGACTATGAGACTATTTCAACATTTATAGTTCAAATATTTCAAGCATTTGAACATCCTTTGAAGGTTTTCAGTCATCTACACAACAATTTATAGGCATTTTAGCAACATTTTGGAGTCTATCTTAGTCTTGAACAAAATAATTTATTATCTTAAATTTAACGGTCTCATTGATGTCAAACACATCTTCATGAACATCAAATAATGTGTGTGCAAACATCAAATTTAGGCTCATAAAGTTATTAATTTTGATGGGCTTAAAGTTGATGATCCTAAAAATTATCAAATGATGTTTGTGCGAACATCAAATTTAGGCTCGTAAAGTTCTTAGTTTTGATGGGCTTAAAGTTGATGATCACGTGAACATAAAATACATCCTCATAAGAATTAAATGGTGGTCACATGAATGTCAATTTTAATCTCACTAAATTTTTGTGTCCTGATGCGAGATTTCCACATGACACCTCTACAAGGCCTCTCAATATTTTGGACTCAATTTGCTCTATTGGATCAAGAGTCACAACAAAGTGAGATCCATTTGATTGTGATCCAAGAGCTTGCTCATGATTAGTCTCTTTTGTCATGTAGGCCCCTTTTATTTTAATCTTCAAACATAGGAGTGATACATGGTAACTCCATAGAGCTCCTAGGATTTTGAATTTTCAATGATGTCTTTACTCCACCTATGTTTTACCCATGATGAGGTGAGAACTATTGATCATGATTTGGGAGCTCGAATGTGATTGGTCCAAAAGACTAAGTGCTCAATTTTATTAGGATTTATTTTCATCATCTAATTGAAAGCTTGTGGGGAAGTGTGTATCATTAGATCTTGTGAGTTTCATATTTTTTAAGTTAAGACCTAGGCCTTCCTAGCTCCATTAGATCAAGACCGAGAATGAAGTGAGAGTTGTTATATCTACAAGATGTAAGGAAATTAAGTTATAACTTGGGACTAAACATAAACTTAGGCTAAAATGTTTAGACTAAGGTCCTATTCATGTTAATAAATATGATGGGGCCTTAGTATTAACACTTTAGGATAAGTAGGAAATAGTAAATGGAACCTCACTAGGACATAAATGGACCTTGTTAGCATAAAATTTAGACCATAGTTAGGAATAAAAAGGAATAAATGGGGGAAAAAAAGTGGACCAAGCATAATTTTTAAGCAAAGGTTTGGTCATGTTGAAAAACATGATCAAGCCTTAATATAAAAATTAGGATTAAGTCTAAAATATATTTAAACTATTCTTGCCAAATGCTCCCACCAATTTTGAATTCAAACATGAACTAAGGGTTTATGCCAGGGTTTTAGAACATGAACCATCAACAAGGGCTCTATGAAACCTACAACTTAAAGACATGAAGACAAATCATTAGCAATTTTAGGTAATTTTTAAACAAACCATAAATCAATAACCAATTTTGATAGAGTGGATGATCTTCAATTCTAAATAATATCCAAAGTAGGCCATGCTTGCAGGGTTAGGCTTCAAAACATCTCAAGGGTTTAAATTTTCAAAAAATGGGGATATGTTAACCTCAACAAAGGTTAACTCAAATCCACATAAATAACATAGGTTGGATCATCTTGGGATGTCTATCCTCTTTTTCTCCCACATGTTGGGGAATCTTTCAATATCCATCCTTTTTTTACTACACATATGGGGGCACCTACCACTTCAAACCCTCTTCTTGTTTAACCTTTTGGGGCATCTTTTGATTCCCATATTTAACACTTTGGGGGAATAATATTATTCCTATCCTAATTCTATTCTCTTGTTAATATTTCATCCTTTTACAATCTTACAAACAAAAAAATCAGAAACCTTTCAAATCTTACAAATAAACAAATTCAGCTTCAAGAAACATTTTGAGACAAATATTCTCATATTTCACATGTTCTTCTATGATATATTCATTAGAATAAGTATTGATTTTTTATTTTTCTCATATTTTATTCCCTTAGCATCACTTTTATTACACCATTACTTCCTTTTTGTTTCTTTGATATCTTTTATTTGGCCTTAAATTACCTTGTAGATCTTAGGTATCACCTTTGGGTTTATTTTATCACATTTTATAGCATCTTTAGTTAGCCTTAGTTTCCTTGTCATTATTTAGTATATTTTTTCTTTTCCCTCTTTTGGGATGATTCCTTTTATCAGTGATTTTATTATACCTTTTATAGGTTTGTATGATATATCTAATGACATTAACGCCATGCTTCTCCATATTACATTTTACTTGCATGATTATAGTTAGTTTTATATATTATATTGAGCTAACATTTCTTGAATGTTCTACTTTAACTCTATTATATCATAACTTAGCATTATTTATATATATATATATATATATAAGATTTTATTTCACATTTTCCATAGTACCTTTATTTGGTCCTTCAGTCTTTTTTCATTCTTACACCTCTTAGTTTCTATTTATGAGTTGATTTCTAATACCTTGGGAAATACAACCAAACATTCGTCACAAATACTCATCCTTTTGATTTATACAATAAATCATTGTTTCCTTTATGATTAATTTATTTATTTCATACACCCTTTAGGCCTTTCATATCATTTATATTTTTCATGGCTTTACCTTACTTACACTTCTTTGATTTTGAATTTGTGGGTTTTATGGTAAGACCTAGGGAATAAAATAAGACCTCCTCATAAATGATAATAATTTTTGATACATAGATTGATTTTTCTCCCAATATTACCTAGGTATCTTCTTTGAAAGACAAGGAATGGTTGAGAGTATTTTTTTCTTCACTTAGATTTAATCATATTCTCTTGTGGTAAAATTATAGAAGTCTATCTTCATGTCCTCATCCATATTTTACCTTCTCTTATGATAATGGTTCACACCTTTTACCTTCATTATATCATTTTCCCTTACATAACTTTTGATATTTGGAAAATCCAATCATTATATGATCATTCCCATAGGCCCCTATTTTTCATTTTCTTTTAGGATCAATATGGTTGGTTTCAAGGTTACACTCTTTCTTACAGTGCAAGTCTAATATTTTTTTAGGCATTGTGGTCTTTAGCCTCTCTTTTCTAAAAACTAATTATAAGCTCTCTTATGATATTAATATTTAGAACCCATGTTTGGATTCTACAAATCCATATGGAGGAGGAAACTATAAAAATATAAATGATTTAAAAGACATCATAATAAATGGAAATTTTGAAAGGCAAATCAAATATTAAAAGTTAGATCACCCCAAAAGATGTGATCTTTTTATTACGTCTCCTATTCTAGTCAAAGATCAAAATCCATAGTCAGTGTCATGATAGACCCAAGGTCTATTAGGGTGTGGAAAGATAATGCACTAGGATAGGAGCTCTCATTTCACCATTTATCTTCTTAGTATAGCCTATTTTCTCATGCAAGTACCCAATATTTAAAATAGATCGATGGAATTTAAGGGGTCTTAAGGAGCATGAAACACATTGTGGGAATATATAATCCTTTTATTTTTCATATATACTATCCTTCATGATATTTTTATTGCATGTAATTTTTGTTGGAGAGTTTTTAGTGATATCATGGAGGGGTCCTGGTGAGTGGATGAAGTGCTTTGATAGCCTAAGTAAGAATGATAAAGTGTGTAATGTGCTTGTCCTAGTGTGCTTAAAGGAGGCTTAGTTGATCTTTAGCTTTGGCATGATTAGATATGTTAAGGGATGAGTATGGTGATTAGATCATGTGAAAGAGGTCCCTAAGATTTTATCTATATTTTGAGAGCTTGTGTACATAATAATAATTCATTTGGTTATCCATCATTTTCATCTAGATAGTTTGGGTCTAGTGGTAGAAAATTTGAGTAGGCAGTTTGATGACATCACTATTTCCATTTGTGGATGAGTCAAGGAGATTTGGTCATATGGTTGTGATCACATTTTTACCTAGTTTCTATGCAATAAATCTTAGGTCAAGCACCTAAGTGCAATCAAAGATATATGGATGCAAAGTTGGGCTCCCATGCATTTTGACAATGTTTTCCCATACTTAGCCAAATTTGCAAAGTGGCAAGAAGCACTGAGTAAGAATTTTTATGGTAGAATATCTCACACATGTGGAGGTTTTAGGAGAAGGCTATCATATGATTTTGTTCATTTTTGTGCCTAGTTTATTTATGATAATTTTTAGATCATGCAACAAACAACATCAAAAGATATGTATATGCAAAGTTAGGCTCCCAAACAGTTTGACTATCTTTTTCCATAGCCAAATTTGCATGTGAAAAAAAATGCTAAGTATTAATTTTGATGTTGTTATATCTTTCATGTGTGAAGGTGTTAATAGAAAATGATCATATGGGTTTGTTCATTATTAGCCTAGTTTATTTTCACTAAATTTTAAATCATGCACTAAAGTACAAAAAAAGTTATGCAGGAGCAAATTTGGTCTCTAAAATAAATTCTAAGCATAATTGGCTCTGTGGAATAAAAATTTGAGTGAGCATGTTTATGATGGCATATATCACACATGTGTGGGTTTCAAGATTAGATTATTATATGGTTGGATTCTCCTATGAGAGGATATCATCTAGTCCAAATTTGAAATCATGTGTTGAAGTGCAACAAAAATTATTTAGGTCCAAAGTTGGCCTTTTAGGTAGATAATAAAGGCTCCAATACTTAGTAATTTCTACACAACTTAAATTTCAATCAAGATCGATAGTAAACATTGCTATAAGAAGTTATAAAGTAGTGAGATGAAGATAGGTGAATAATGTTTAGTGATTGAGCAAAGGTAAATGATAAGGATTTAATGGTGTTAGGTGTTCATATAGATTTATCAAATGGTGAGCATTAATAGTTAAAAACCTGGCTGATCTATAGATATAATCAGAGCATGTTGAGCCAACATTTTAAGATTACACAAGATGAGGTCAAAGTGACTGAGGTTTAATGTTTGGCATTGGTAGAATACGTGTTAAAAATATAAAATTAGATCAACAATGCATGATTGATCTAAAATTGAGAGGACATGAGATGATAGAATTATGTTTGGAGTTTAATTGTGAATTTTGTCATTTAAATATTTGATTTTAACATAGGGAAAAACTAGAGATCTTTATTTTGTCTATATATTTTGATAGAATTTGAATTTTTTAGTGTTGTTAATAGAAAAGATGAAGAGGACTCTATGACACATCTAATAAACTGATTTGAAGATTTGGAAGTGTGTACAATCAAATATATTAAGGTTCAATTTGATTATGTGTTCATGTATGTTCTACAAGTGACCCAAGAAGAGTAATTGAGCTTATGTAGATATTGTTTCGATGTTTCATAGTGAATTAGATATTGAGGAGTATTGCAGACTCTATGAAGATGCTCTATGATTATTTTGGAGGTGTGATCAATATATATTAAGTATGAACAATGCTTAAGAAGTTGATTGTATGTTTGATAATGGTGTTCTTATGTATAGGGTATCTATTTGAGTTGATTAGGGATATGCAAAGGTGAGCAAAGGTGACTATGATCATTTGAGGATATCTTAGAAGACATAAGGAGTTAACTTATGTATTTTTAAGTGGTCCTATGTTCTTATTATAATTATAGAAGTGTCAAAGAGTTGAATGGGTCTTCATATGACCTAAGAGTGACTTAGGCTTATTTTAAAAGTGGATTTTGCTTGAGTGTGACCCGTGTGACATGACTTAAGGGTGAAGGAATGTTTTATGGCTGAAAAATAAATATTTTGATCTTAGTAATTCATGATTACTCTATATATAGTGAAACTACATATGTTAGTTTCTAAATTTATGAGCCTGAGACTTGGGAAAGATTTGAGAGAGACTTGTATGTGAGAGAGTTGTAAAATGAAGAAAAGGAGAGGATAGTGAGAGTACCCAATTATTGGGTTGATGAGAATAAAATATTAAGGGTTATGTGTATTATTTGTAGGTCATGTTTTTTTATGATAGTATAGTGTTCTTTAAGTTTGAAGTTGTGTAAAGAGATCTAAGTGTACATATGAGGACTGTTTAAGTGAAGAAGAAGAGAGATCTTAGCATGCCTATGTGAGAGGCCTATATGAGTTAGAGATAGAGATTTTATGAAATTGGTAGATAATCAAAAATCCATCATCAATTGTTGAAGACATCAACTCTAAGTTGGAAGTGTTCTTTTCAAGGAGGGTCTAAAGGACTTGATCTTCCTTAAAGGTAGTTTCTCCTTGTGAAATAGAGTTTCACTAAAGACCTCTGACCAGAAGGACTTGGTCAAGGTTTTATGTTAGAAGGACTTGATTGAAAAAGTGGTCAAATGGACTTGATAATCTTAGGGGTAGGTGTTCCTTATATAACTATTTTTTCACTGAAGGCCTTAGGTCAAAAGGACATGACCAATGTTCCTGATCGATGGAATTAATCAGTCTCTTATTTGTGATCATCTTATAGGATAATAGTCCATGTGTTTGTAGGCTTGAGAGTGGTTTTTATTCCCCAAGAGGGTTTCCCATGTAGATCTTGTGTTATGTATGTGATCTTGCATTATGTTCATTGTTCACTACTATGAATGATATGTATGTTTCATGAATGATTATATTGAATGCTTAAGTATTTGGAAGGGTTTGTAAATTGAATTTTATTTTTTACCACCATTGATTCGTCCCACCCATCTCAGTGGATTATACCTCTAACAATTGGTATTAGAGCCAACTCCTTTGGTAAAGGCTTGATAGTTTGAAGGTGATCCAAGGGACAATGTCTAATCAAAATGTGCAAAGTGGTTTCTCTACTAAGTAAGCATCGATGTTCAATGGATCTAATTATGAATTTTGGAGTACTAGGATGAAGACATACATTATGTCCCTAGGTTTTGATGTATGGCAATCTATTTTGGATGTTTATATTACTCTTTATATTCCTCCATCTAGTGTTGTAGATAAGAAGCTATTTGAGAACAACTTTAAGGCATTGAATTTCATCAATGGTGGTCTTAAAGAAACTAAGTTCACCAAATTAATTGCACATCTACCAAGGAAATATGGCATAAATTGAAGACTATTTTTGAAGGATATTAAAAGGTTAAGTTGGCAAAATTACAAACTCATTGAAGATAATTTGAGAGCCTCAAAATGAAAGAAGAAGATTATGTGGCATCATTTCTACAGAGATTTGATGAGATTGTAAAAAATATGAGAGGTCTTGGAGAGAGCCTTGAAGAGGCTAATATAGTTTAAAAGGTATTAAGGTCTATATCCCTCAAGTTTGATCCCAAAGTATCTGATATTGAAGAAAGACATGACCTTACTTAGTTAAATATGGATCAATTACATGACACCCTTACTACATATGAGATGAGAGTAAATGATGATATACCACCAAAGAAGGAAGCAACATTCAAAATAAAAATAAATACAAAAATAAAATTCCAAGTTAAGAAACCCAAAGAAGATGACATTCTAATATTGATGAGGTTGAACTAATTGCTTTGTTTACAAGGAAATTGAACATAGGTTTGAGAAAGTATAAGGGTAAGTTGTGTTTTAAATTCTTAAATTATGGAGAGGTAGGACATTTTGATAATAAGTTCCCTCATAATTACAAGAAGGATGTTGATGAAGAGCTTAATCAAGGTCATGATGATGGAAAGATATCATTCAAGTCTAGTAAAAACAAAAAGGGATTCAGAAGGTTTGATAACAACAAGAACTATTCCAAAGACAAGAAGAGTCTCGACACCAAAGAATATTTTAGCTCATCAAATGAGAGTGAAGATAGTGACTCAAAATATGATCATGAAGATGATAATCCTACTGAAGATGAAGCTTTGTTCATGAATGAGGAAGGAAGTTGCTCACATCAGAAGGAGTCTACTTGGAGTGATTCAGATAATGATGAAGAATGAGGTGGACTATGAGATTGTATTGATGAATGCTCTTGAAGAACTAAATATTGAGGAGAATATTAATAATAAAATGAAATCTAAAATCAAGGACTATGAGGATCAATTCAGTGTGTATGATGAAAGAATGAATAAAGACACCAAGGAGTATGAAGATATGATCAAGCATCTCAATTGTTAATTGGAAATTTTGTTTACAAGCCTAAAAGCTAAATAATATGAATATTCAAGGTATGTTTCTAAAAATGAGTCTTTTAAATCTAAGTTAGAGAGGACATCTAGTAAGGTGAAGACATTTGCAAGATTTAAAAAGAGATTATGTGATCTAGACAATATTCTGAGTGGTTAAAATCATGTTAGTGATAAAAATAGTCTTGGATATGAAGAAGAACAAAAGAATGTAACTCAAGACAAGATGAAAAATAATGTGAACCAGGACAATCAAACTTTAAATACAAATAATTAGATAAGGAATGATGGTGCAAATAGATTAAAGACAAATTAGATCAAATAACCAAATGCCATGAGGTATGAAAATTTCATAAATTTATGCTATACTTGTAATCAGTTTGGGCATAGAGATAGATAATGTAGGATACTTATTAAAAATGAGTTTGCATGGGACTATGATGGGGGTCATCATTCAAAAGGAGTAAGCAAGGTTAAATTATTAAATTGTATTAATGAAGGACACTTTGCTAAGCATTGTATAAATAAGGAAAGGTAAGGTAAGTCTTCTTCAAAAAGAGTAGTTTGTTTTAGTTGTCATGATAATGGACACATTGATAGTTTTTATATGAACAAGGTAAGACAAGTTGAGTTCCCTTCAAGAAATGTTAAGTGTTATAGTTGTTTTAACATAGGACACATTGCAAGATTTAGTCCAAATATAGAAAGGTAGCAAGATCTTCTTGAAAAAATTATGGTATGCTTCAATTATGAATAGAGAGGTCACATTGCTAAGTTCTGAAAGCAAAGGCCTACAAGTCAAAAAAGTTTCAATCAGATTCCAAGAATGCAAAGAAGAAAGAAAGTTAACTCATGGAAACAAAAGGTGATAAGTATGAATCATGATGAGTCTGTAGGTCCAAGTAATATATTTGCTATGGTGGAAAATGGTTCTAAATTTGAAGAGTCCCAAGAGGTATCATTGTCTGCTCATGTTGAGAATAAAGAGACTAAGCTCAATGAGAAGACCATGGTCCTGGTTGAGGCTAGTTCTGAGGTAATTATGTATCCAAGTGAATATGTTTTAGATTAAGGTAAAAATATGTTTTGAAGGGACCCCAAAACCTTGAAACAAAGGGAGAAGGATAAAATATAAACGTCCACAGGTGAAACCTAAAACCTACTTCAAAGAAGTATCAAAATCAGGTTTTACATGGACCTAAAACCACCATTAAAGATAATCAAAAGACTAACCCCAAGTTTTTTAAAGACTTGGAAACTCCATATGAATAATTATATATCCAAGTGAATATGTTATTATTTTTGAGAAAGTTTCATGCAAATAACATTAATTATTTGTACTTAGTGACGAGGTTTCAAGCTATAAGGAAGATTCTATGAATGAAAAGGTATGCCATGAATCTATGTTGTCTCTATGTATTATCAATCCAATCATAAAATAAAATAAGAATGTTATAGTGGTTGAGGAAGTTGTTTATCTTAATGCTAACAAGAAGAAGAAGAACTATAAGTATAAGATGACCAAGGAGGAGAAGGAATATGAGGAATTGTGGGCAACTCCTAGTTTCACACCATGGTAGAGCATTGTTGTGTAGAGGATGTCTCTATTTATTATTCTTAAGAGAATCCTTTTAGTGGAAAATTAAGTGTTTTGATTTTATTGAGATGGTTCTAGAAGGCTAGAGTTGAGTATTATCAATTGGAATAGGTATGTCTAGGTGGAAAATGTGTTGAGGTGATGTCATGATGTTGATAACTATATATGGAGTAGTTTGCAAGGGTTCCCAGATAAAGTAGGATTTGTGTTTTATCAAGATGATATTTTTGCATAGAAAATTATATTGACCTTATTCTAACATGCTCTAGGTGGTTTTTTGATCTGAAGGTATGTTGAAGTCAATTTGGAGATTTTTGTTAGATCTCATGTTTCCTAGTTTGTGCTTAAGAACTTGCATGTCCTAAAATGGGTTATAGGAAGTCAAGGTTCCCAATGGTGTAAATCTCAAATATTGGTCTAGAAATGTTTAATGGTTGTCTCCAAGTGTACAATAATTTTTAAAGGTGGATGTTGATTGGAAGGTGTTGTGTTGATTTTGTTTATTTTAAGATTTTAGGGTTTTGGGCTCTACTAGAAAAGTGGTATACCTTATGAGTTGAGGTCTAAAAATTCTTAATATGTTTAATGGGAAAAATTTATTCTCAAATCAAGATTAATAGAGATTTTAATGTTTTTGGTTCTCAATTTATTCAAGTTTTTTTCAAGTTGGAGGCTTAATTGGGTAGTAGGTTTGTGAAAGAAGTATGTTGCAGAGGATGAGCTTGTTGTTTCAAATTAGTGTCCTTGAGGGTTCATATGAAAGTGCTCTAGATATGAATTTCTAGGTCCTAAATATGTATTTACTAAAATGGGTGGGCTTTTTAAGTCCCAAGAAGGGCTATAAGGAGTCTAAGATAGGTCGAGTGTGAAGAAGAGTTCTTTTTGCTCAGTTACTCCAATAGAGCAAGGTATGTTTGTTTCATGGAAATTTTTCAGGTTGATTGAGATAATTTTTATTATTTAGAAAGTGTCATGAAGTTTTGTTGATGGTGCTTATGGTAGCTTGAGAGATAAGGTTAGTAATCCTATATTTTGGTTCCTCATGGTGTATGGAGATCTGAAGATGCTCAAGTGGTGTAATTTCTCAAAAATATTAGGGGTAATCCCTCTCAGATGTATCTTGGTAATTTCTATCATATTTTAGTATTTTTTGTGTTATTTATTCATGGTTGTAATGCTTGGTTGAAGAGAGTGTCAACACGGAGCAAGAGGAGGCTTTCAAGATAAGCATAAGGAGGCTCAAGGTAAGGGGGAGTTTGTATCATCTTTTTAATATGGTACTTTCCTATTTATGGTATTTTTAGCTCCTTAAGATCAGTTGGTGCACACTTTTTCATTGTGTCAAAGGAGGATAAAGTGTCTGTTGTGGGAGTCATTGAAGAGAGACAAGGTGAGTTATATATTACTATATATGATGTTTGTTGAAATCAATGACATAGGGGAAGATTATTGGAGAGTCATCAATGATGTCATGGTAATATCATGGAGGTTTTCTAGTAAGTGGATGAATTGATTTGATAACCTAAGTAACAATGGAAAAGTGTGTGTTTGTCCTAGTGTGCTTAAAGGAGGCTTGGTTGATATTCAAATTTGGCATGATTAAAGATGTTCAAGGATGAATATGGTGATTGGATCATAGGAAATAGGTCCCTAAGATGTTATGTATACTTTTAAGAGCTTGTGTGCATAAGTGGAATTCATCTAGTTATCTATATTTTTCATCGAGATAGTTTGGGTCTAGTGGTAGAAAATTTGAGTAGGCAATTTGTTGACATCACCATTGTCACATGTGAATGAGTCAAGGGGAGTTGGTCATATGGTTGTGATAAAATTTGTTCCTAGTTTCTATATTCTAAATCTTAGGTCATGCACCTAATTTAAATCAAATATATATGAATGTAAATTTTGGCTCCTAGGCATTTTGACAATGTTTTCCCATACTCAGCCAAACTTGCAAAGTGGTAAGAAGAACTGAGTAAGCATTTTGATGGTGCCATATCTAACACATGTGGATGTTTCAATATAAGGTTTTCATATGGGTTTATTCATTTTTATGACTTTTTTGATAATTTTTAGATCATGAAAAAAATCACGTCAAAAGATATGCATACATAAATTTGGGCTCCTAAGTAGTTTGATTGTGTTTTTTCATATCAAAATTTATGTTTGACAAGAAAATTTGAGTAGGCATTTTGATGGTGATATATATTTCATGTGTGAAGGTTTTGAGATAAATTGATCATATGGGTTTGTTCATTTTTTATCCTAGTTTATTTGTGTAAAATTTTAGATAACGCACTAAAGCGTGGTTAAAGTTATGCAAGAGCAAAATTGGTCTCCCAAATAAATTATAAGCATAAATGGCTATGTGGAAGAAAATTTTGAGTGATCATGTTAATGATGGCATATTTTTCACATGTGTGGGTTCCAAGAATACATTTTTTATGATTGGATTATCTTATGAGAGGAGATCATCTGGTCCAAATTTGAGATCATGCATTGAAGCACAGTGAAATTTATTAAGGTCCAAAGTTATCCTTCTCGGCAAATAATCAAGGTTCACATACTTAGTCATTTATACACAAGTTAAAGTTTGAGAAATATTGATGGTGCACATTACTCCAAGAATTTAGGAAGAAGTGAGATGAGGATAGGTACACGATGTTTAACAAATAATCAAAGCTAAATGATAATGATCTAATGGTGAGCAGGTGTTCATATAAATTGATCTAATGGTGAGCATTGTTAGTTAAAGACCTATTTGATCTATAGAGATCAATAGAGTGTGTTTATTCAACATTTAAAGATTGCATGAGATGAGGTCAAAGTGATTGAGGTTTAACATTTGGAATTGGTAGACTATGTGTTAAAGATCAAACAAGATCAATGGTGCATCATTGATCTATATCTGAGAGGACACGAGATGTGAGCATTGTGTTCAAAGTTTAACTATGATTGTTGTCATTCAAATAATTGAATTTACCACAAGGAAAAACCATAGATTTGTGTTTTATCCATATATTTTGATATAATTCAAATTTTCTAGTGATATAAAAACAAAATATGAATAGAATAAGACTCCATGGTGCATCTAACGAACTTAATTTTAAGATCTAAAAGTGAGTATAGTCAAAGATATTAAGGTTCTAAGTTGATTATGTGTTTATGTATGTTCTAAAAGTGACCCAAGAAGAGTAATTAAGTTTATGTAGATTTTATTTTGATGTTTCATGATGAATTGGCTATTAGGGAGTATTGTAGACTCTATGAGGATGCTCTGTGAATATTTTGGAGGTGTGATCAATTTATCTTAAGTATAAACAATGCTTAACAAGTTGATTATATGTTCGATAATGGTGTTCCTATGTATAAGGTCTATGTTTAGGTGAGAAAATGTGATTATGATAATTTTATGATGTCCTAGGGGACATAAGGAGTGAAACTATGTATTTTTTAGTGGTTTTGTGTTCTTATTATGCTCGAAGAAGTGTCAAAGAGCTGAATGGGTCTCTATAAGACCTAAAAGTGACTTATGCCTATTTTAAAAGTGCATTGTGCTTAAGTGTGACCCATTTTATATGCCTTAAGGGTGAAGACATTTTTATGTACAATGAGGAAATATTGTGATCTTTTTAATTCATGATTGCTCTTTATATAGTGAAACTAAATGTGTTGGTTTCTAGATTTGTGAGCCCGAGACTTGGGAGAGATTTGAAAGAGACTTGTATGTGAGAGAGTTGGAGAGTGATGGAAAGGAGAGCATAGTGAGAGTGACCATATATTGGGTTGATGAGAAAAGAAGATTAAGGACTATGTATATTATATGTAGGTCATATTTCTAATGATAGTGTAGTGTTCTTGTAGTTTGAAGTTGTGTTAAGAGATCTAAGTGTGAATATGAGGACTATTTGAGTGAAAAAGGAGAGAGATTATGGAATGCCTATATGAGAGGCTTGTATGAGTTAGAGATATTTTGTGTAGTTTTTAGATAATCATAAGTCCATCATCAGGTTTTGAAGACATCAGTTATAAGGTGGAAGTGTTCTTTTCAAAGAGGGTCTAAAGGACTTGATCTTCCTTAGGGGTAGTTTTTCCTTGTGAAATAGGGTTTCACTAAATACCTTTAGTTATAAGAACTTTATTAAGTTTGTATTTTAGAAGGACTTGACCAAAAATTAGGTCAGGACTTGATCATCTTAAGGGCAGGTACTCTTTATGGAACTACTATTTCACTAAAGGCCTTAGGTCAAAAGGACTTGATCAGTCTCTTATTTGTGATCATATTATAGGATAGTATGAAATGTGTTTGTATGATTTAGAGTGGTTTTTATTCCCAAATAGGGTTTCCCATGTAAATCTTGTGTTGTGTATGTGATCTTGCATTATGTTAATTGTTCAATGCTATGAATGATTTATATACTTCATGAATGATTGTATTGAATTCTTAAGTATTTGCAAGGGTTTATAAATTTAATTTTATTATTTTACACCACTTATTAACCCTCCACATTATATTGTACCTCTAATAATTTTCACAATTGATGTGCATTCCACCTTAGGTGATGTGTTACCAAAGTGTGACATATTATGTGTACAATATTATTTTAACAATAGTTATCCTCATATGTGTGTGAGTTTTAATTTATTAAATGATCCTTTCCATTTTAACTCAACCAATAACAATATATTATGAAATTATTACTTTTCCTATATAAATATCCTTTATGTCCTTGTGCGAAGTTTGAATGGAGTTTAGAGTCTAATGCAGAGCATCACTAGTTAACTTAAGTTTAAATTTTTTTAAAGGTGAATTTGATATATTTTTGGTTTTTTATAGGTTTTATGGGTCTCATATGATCCCATAGGAGGTTTTATAGTTATTAGGAGTCTTAGGGTAGTGTTTTTTCTATCCATTTCAAGTTTCTTTCCAAAATGCACATTTTAAAATTTTGAATTTATGAATTGATCTTGTGAGGCATTTTGAGGTGTTTTGAGGGATCAAATGTTATGAAATTATTTTTTAATGTATTAAAAGGTCATAATATATTTTTTGGATGTATTTCAATGCCAAAATCATGGCAAAGAGAATGAAATTCAAGAGTAAAGAAAGTGTAATTTCCCTCCATACATAGAGTGGAAAGAAAGGAGTGGTTACATACTTGGTATGGGTATAGAGTTTTAAAATTAATGTAAAATTATAAATAGAGGGTGTAAGGATAGTATAATTTCATGTAAAAAAAGGGTAGATTACCAAAAATATCAAAAAATTTAGGAACTCTACCTATCATGCACAAGTTTTTACGTAGTTCTTTCATGTTTTCAAGAAAGATAAATAAAGCTTGGTGTTTAGAGAAAAATCATTAAATTTAAGTGTTGAAAATGAGGGTGAGTAATATTATATTTTTTATTAATACTTATCTTGATTTTTTATAACCACTTTTCCTATAGACAAAGATATAATCTTCAGTATAGTCCATTGAGAATAAATTATGTGTACACATAGTCCTCTACAACAACAAGTTTGCATAGTCAAAGATGATTTGAGAGTTATTGAATTGTCTAAAACAAAATAAAGAGTTGATATTTTGTTATTAAAACATATTAATTGTGTTTGAGGCTTAGATATCAATTTATATACCCAAGTTTATATCCAATTTGCAATATATTATACACATTCCTGTAAAAAGCAATACAAAATTTTAAAATTAGGTAAGTTGGAAGTTGAACAAGGTTGATCATGACCTAAAATATTTATGAAAAGGTAAATGGGGTAATTAAATAACATATACAAGTATTATATTCCTATAAATATCCTTATAATCTCATTAAAGTGTAAAATATCACTTAGTTTGACATGCAGTTTGTAAAAGAGAACATAAAACTCCATCTTTTTGCATATTGGAAACTTTTGAGATTTTTTTAAGGATAAATAACTATTAGAATAGGCTTATTAATCCTATTAAGTCTTTATCCAATTTTTTTAAGTAGAATAAAGTGATAATAATTCATTTGGGGTACTTTTTTTACCTTTTAACCTAACACAGTCCTGGGAAGAGACTAAACACCTTGTATTTTGGCTTGTTGGAGATAAATGAAGGTTGGACCAATGAAATTAATGGTTGAATAAGTTAAAAAAAATTAGGTCAGAAATTTTACAATTTTTATTTTGTATCTAAGTTTATAAAAATTAATTTATGCATTTTATAATGTTTGTTACCTTGTCAACAACTAGCTAGGGTTTTAAAATTGAAAATGCTATAACTTTTGTTTCCACCTTTATAAATTGATAAAAATTTGTGATCATGTGTTATTTGACATGATAAATATTATTATGTTAGTTTTGAGTTGGTGAAATATGTCTTGTTGTGGATTCTTGGATTGTGTGCTTGCATGAGGGCTAAAGAGGCCTAATTAGGTGAAGGGGGTGTTGAGTTAAGTGGTTTAACTTGATATTTAAGATATTAAACTCTATGGAGAGCTTAAGTATTTATTGGTACTCAAACTTGTTTTTATATTATTGATATCATATTTAATTTTTATAAAATAAGGAGGTTTGTACTTTAGGAGGAATATAAGGAAAAGAGTCTTTAAAGAAGGAAGTGTGAGTTGGAAGAAGAGTTATTGTTTATAAATTATGTCATTTATTTGGTCATGTGAGAGTGTTCAAATAATATTGAAAGGATCATAAGATTCCTCAAAAAGGTAAAATAACATTGGATGCTTGTTTTAGGCTTTCAATCCTATGAACCTAATTTAATAAAAGAGCTAATTTGAATAAGAATGAAAGGATGAAAGATGTTGAGGAGATAATGATGGTGATAAGATAAAGAATGAAAAATAGGAGGAAGGTTGATATATCTTTATGATAGTATAAAAAATTATACATAAAAATATGCTTAAGAGCCTAGTGAAAGTAAGGAGTGATCAAGCAAATAGGTCAAGATGAAAAGAAAGTCAAATTCAATGAAAAGTTATTAAGATTAGATGATTAGAGTCAGGTAAAGGTATAAAGTTAGTACATGTTTAAAATCTATAAAGTTTGTATGGTTTTCTCTTCATTATATTCATATTTAGAGATAGTATAGTTTTAGTCTATTAGATAGCTTTTTCTAGTGAAACCATTGTTGATTGCACACATGTAAATTATATATTAATTTAGTGTAATACAATTTATTTTTTATTAGTGAAATTATTTCTATGATTTGATACCTATTGTGTGGATGGATGTTCATTGTGTATTTTTCTTAGGGCCTCCTCAATTAATATATGAAATCAAAATTATATATACAATATTCATTATATATTTATCTTAGATCTAAATTTTTATTTAGAATTATTTACATCAATGGTTGCAGATATGAATGAAGAATAATTTTTATTAGGAAATTTCTACATTTTGTAGTTTTTGATTATTTTTGGCGGATCTAAAATTCAATTTTGGAGGAATTTTGAATTGTGTATTTTTACATCTTAAATTATATCATTTTTATGCTAATTCTAAATCCCCTAATCATTTTTTGATTGAATCCATGTTGTGGGTTTTTTTTAATTACCCAATAGGTATTTTTTATTTATGCTAAAATTATTATTTTATGGTTGTTTTTTTCAATTTTTATAAAACCCTATAAATTTAAGGTCTAATATAGAATTTTTCTTGAATTCTCTTTATAAAAATACAATTTTAAAAAAAAATTGAGTTTTTGGTGTTTTTTTATGGATTTCTAAATTCAAATTTGTAAGGCAAGCAAGGAGAAACAAAGCTAACAATGGATTTGTTTCACTTATTTTACAAAACATGGGCTAAAACAATTTTCACTATTTTTTATTCTAATAAATTTCAAAAAATTCCTCATTTTCATGATTTGGACTTATAGTGCTCTTGTGGCATATGTTTGAAGTAATTTCTTTTTGTAATGGAATACCAGATAGATCCTACTAAATTCATGCGTATTAACTGTAACATAAACCATAACATGTGATAACTAAAATTAAACAAAATTGGATAATAACTAAAACTTTACTATAGTTATATCCCACATTTTTCATGTGACTATATTTTGGGTGGATTTATCCCCTAGGAGATAAACCTCACCATTGAGCCTTGTTTATTAAGTGTTAGACTTATGTGGATCATAAATTTTTATCTATAAATCCTAGAGAGGTGTTTTTTTTCACATTGGTTATTTTTTCAAGATCATCATAGTGTGGGATTATTTTTAAATTTTAATAACTTATATTTATATAACTTTTAGTTTTTCTTTGATTTGTTGACTAGATCATTTATTTTATAACTTCCCAAAGCCATAATGTTTGACTGGTAACTTGAATTTACATGTTATTTTTTTAAAAGTGCATTATTTTTCATACTTTTTATAGCTATAAAATATAATTATTTTTATGTTGATTTATATTTGATTTTTTTAGTATAACTACCTATTTTTAAAAGTGGGAATCATATTGATTAGCATTGAGTATAGGCACCACCTTGTTTTCACAAGGGATCACTCTTCAATGCTTTATATAATTTTTGGGTGGGTTTTTAAGATGTATTTTTTACTCATAATGATTTATAAAGTGCCATAGGGTGTTTTATATATTTATATGCTTGTGTGCATGCCTTATTTTATGTACCCTTTTCAAATTTTAGTTACTAAGTATTTTCATTTGGCATATTGAAAACACTCACTTGAGGATTTTATAGTCATTTTTATTCACACCTACGACATTGACACTTTTTAAGAGATTTTCATAGTTTTTATTCATTCCTTAGTCAACATTACTAGATGTTAATGTATATTTATAATTATTCCTTGGTTGTTAGTGTATGTTATTTACCTATTTTTAATTCCTAGTGGATGTAGAGGCACATTTTTTCAATGCCATATTTTTAATCAATCCAACTTGATGTTTTAAAACATAAATAAAAATTTATGAGACAATCCTTTTTGGTTTTCACCATGCATACCACTCAAATGGAACATGTATCAATAGACATTTGTTCACACATCTTGATTTAAGGAAGTAACTTTTGATTTGTTTTTTTGAAGGCTTAATTATATTTTACAATCATTTACATTAGTAGTTTCATTCTTATTTTAATCTTTCATTGTATATGGGTACCTTTCCATGCCTAATTATTAGGACCCGCACTTTGAGTTTAAGACTTACTATTTTACCACATCACCTAATCTTACTTTCATGATGGATTTTGGTGTGTGTCATTTTGAAACATGATGTGTATTACACCATAGGTGATGTGTTACCAAGGTGTGACTTAATTATGAATTTTTTATGTGCATAATATTACTTAATTAGTAGTTATCCTCACATTTTTGATAATGGTGAGTTATAATTTGGTAATTAATCATATCCCACCTTTAATTAAACTAATAATAGTTTCTCACTCACAACTTAATTTTCCTATATTCATCTCTAGAGCTGGTGGAGATATAGTCTATTAGAGAGTTTTATTTTGGTGCAACTATTACTAGTTTCACACATGCAAATTATATATTCAGTTTGTGTAATATAGTTTATTATTTATTGGTGAATATATTTATATGATATGATCATTATTGTGTGGATGGATGTTCATTATGTAGTTTTATTGGGCCCTCCTCAATTCCTATATGGATGGTATTTATACATCACTAGTTAGCCTAAGCTTATGTTTGCTAGGTAGATTTCTCCAAGGACATCTATGTTGAAGACTCTTTGTTTTTCCAACATGATTAGAGTGTCTTGTTTCTAGGAAATAATGTATTTTTTCCTTGGTGATTCCCTCCTTCCCTTTCCTCCATTTTTTTTCCTACCATGATAGGCACATTTATTTCTAATTCTTTCCCATCTTCCTTAATCTATGTTTTCATCTCTTTCAGACATGGTATAAATATGGTAGTTTTATCTTTTCCATCTTTAGAATATAAGTTGCATCTTTGAGCTTTTGATATATGTTCTCCTTATAATTTCCTTATCTTCTTAGGATTTATCTTAGTTTATGTATGACACCTTAAGTGTTTTGAGCCATTTAGTCTTATTTTTCCTTTTAAAACTTTTATCTTTGTTTGGGTTTAGTGTGTTACTTAGATTAAATTTTTTTTATCATAAATTAGTTCTTTATGTCTCTTATTTGATTTTAATTTTTATGTATCTTAATTTGGATGAAATTTTGGTGTTTTTAGGTCATAATTATCCTTCATATTTTAACTTACTAATGTTCCTTTGTTTTTCTATACTTTTTTGGATCTTTTGGTTCTAACTTAGCCATATCAATATTAATTTGCCAAGTTTTTCATCCATTTATAAGAGTTTTTCATTCTTTTCTTGACCATCCTACATATGTATGCATATTTTTTATCCATTTTTAGCCTTATATCCATAGGGTTTCTCAAAAGTATTTATTACACCCTCTATGATTGAGACTATGGTAATTACACGTGTCCATTAAAAAAAAAGTAATTCAATGTATGTATATGTTACTTTCATCTATTCATTTATCAACATTTATTTTTAGTTATGCTCTTTAGTGTTGTTATGTTTCTTTACCAAAGTATCATCCAATGTTACAGTACTCTAAGATATGATGAGATTTGTGTGGGGCATATGTATACACTTAATATTTACACTTTTATCACTTTACTGATGCTTTCTCTTGTAGTGTCTTTTCAAGACAATAATATCATTTAGTGCATGCCTTAAAGGGTGAAATAGTAATGGGGTGTAAATGGATCATGGTACTTTGTGAGATATGTGTGTATTCTATATTTTTACACCATCACTACTATTATTCTTACCTCCTCTAAGTATCTATACATCTTTCCCTTCCATTTACTTCTTATCTAAATTTAATAGCTTCCCTATATGTTATAGTATTAGCCTAGCCAATACCCTATGTTTTGTGGCTCTATCCTTGATATATTATATCATCCAACCTAATGTCTATCTTATAAAATTTGTATTATATCAGCTTGACCACTAATGTACTATTTTATCTAATATCATGTAACTATATCAACCTAGCCAATACCATTGACTTAGATTTTAGGGTCATTATTTGGTATTGGAATAGTATATATATATATATATATATATATATATATATATATATATATATATATATATATATATATATATATATATATGGGTCATATTTCATTCTTGATAAGATATATCACATTCATACACTCTAATTTCATTCATATTTTTATCCTAAGTATTATTTGGGAGAGTTATTATTTTAGAACCTTATCTTAAAGATATATATATATATATATATATATATATATATATATATATATATGGGTCATATTTCATTTTTGATAAGATATATCACATTCATACACTCTAATTTCATTCATATTTTTATCCTAAGTATTATTTGGGAGAGTTATTATTTTAGAACCTTATCTTGGAGATCTTGTCTTGTGGTATCATTGAAGCTCAATAGGAGATGTCATTGGGAGTTCATAACTAAGGATATATAGGTCTTAATCCAACCATTTGAGGTTTTCAACCTAAAAAATCCCATGAAAATCTCCACTTTATCCAAGGGGGATATTGAAATGTTGATGGGTCCACCCAAAAGCATTTATATCCTTGCACTCATTTTTTACTTATCTTTTAGATTATGTGTTGTTTATTTCTTTATTTTGTTATGTATTCTAACTTAGGATCTTCCTTATACCAAATGAGTTGGTATATATATAATATTATTTATCTTTCCATTATTCACCTTGGGTTACATAGACCCCTATTTGGTTGACCATTGCACGTTACCTTTTTACAATCACTTACCCATCATTTACTTTATTTTTACCCATTTTCAACCATTTAATTTACTTTCATCTTTACAACCATTTACATTTTTTGACATATAGTGAGAGCTATAAACTTGTGTCATAAGCTTATGATTTAAAACCCTTTCTTTTTGACATTTTAGTTTTAGGTTACCTTATATTAGATCTATGGATAGCATTGGTCCTTACCTAATCTTCCAACTATATGTAGTCTATTTTATTTACCTTATTCTATTGATAGTCTATTAAGATATTAAATATAGTTCTAGTCTATCCTACACCATGCATAAAAATATCACCTATGAATTAGGTTGTCTTAATCATGTGAATTAAGTGTTATTAATCCAAGAATGGGTTAGAGAGTCGGTAAATATTGATGAAATCATCCTCATCACTACTTGAGTTAAAGTCAGGGTTATAAAAAATGTAAGATCATGGTAGAGATCTTGGCCATGAGAAATGATATGACTGATGAAGATTGAGAAAATTTTCACCATGATAAATTTTAATTAATAGTGGGAATGATAAATTTATAAAATTGGAAAATCCTTTATGGTGTCTTCTTCCATGCAATAAATGTGAAAGTCCTATATGGGAACTTTGGCCATGATAAAAATGGTAAAATCCTCTATGGGAGTTTTCACCATGATAGAAATGGAAAGGTAATCTATGAAAGCTTCAACCAAGATATAAATATGAAAGTCCTCTATGGGATATTTGGATTTAACAAGAATTTCAAGATCTACATGAAGGATTTCAAGGTTTCCTTCCATATTAAAGATATAAATTATATTTATAAAATTGTGTCATAGCCTTATGATTTAAACCCCTTTCCTCTTGACATTTAAGTTTTAGCTTACCTTATATTAGATCTATGGATAACATTGGTCCTTACCTAATCTTCCAAGTATATGTAGTCTCTATTTGATTGACCTTATTCGATTCATAGTCTATTAATAGAAATAATATAGTTATAGTCCATCCTACACTATGCATAAAAATATCACCTATGAATTAGGTTGCCTTAATCATGTGAATTAAATGTTATTAATCTAAGAATGGGTTATAGAGTCAGTAAATATTGATTAAATATTCCTCATCACTACTTGAGTTAAACTAGGGGTTATAAAAAATGTAAGATCATGGTATATGTCTTGGCCATGATAAATGGTTTGAATGATGAATATTGAGAAAATTTTCACCATGATCAGTTTTCATCAATAGTGGGAATGATAAATGTATAAAATGGGATAATCCTTTATGGTGTCTTCTTCTATGTAATAAATGTGAAGGTCCTCTATGGGATATTTTACCATGATAAAAATGGGAAGATACTCTATGAGAATTTTGGGCATGATATAAATGGAAATGTCCTCTATGGAAGCTTTGGCTAAGATATAAATAAGAAAGTCCTCAATGGGATATTTAGCTTTAACAAGAATTTTAAGATATACATGAAGGATTTAAAGGTTTCCTTACATATTAATGATATAAGTTAGATTTATATTTATATATTTTAAAATCTAGATTCATTCATATAATAGAAACCTAGGGGGCAACATGTTTATAAAATAATTTGAAACCTAGGGATTTAGAAAAAGTGCATGTCTAGAAAAGAAATGCAAATGTGAGGACAATCCCACTAGTGGTGGGATAGGATTCATGTTGAATTAAAAAAAATACATTTTATGGTGAAGATAAAATGAAGATAATGCTAATAATAAAGGATATAATATTTGATAATAGATACTTGTCAAACAAGAATCTATAAAAAGTGAGATATAGAAACATGAAGATAATCCAACTAGTGGTGGGATAGGATTCATGTTGAGTTCACCAAAATGTATGTGATGATGAAACTAAAGTCAAGATAAAATTAAGAAGAAAGTATATATTATTTGACAAGAGATACTCATTGAATTGAAGTCTCTAATAAATGAGAAATGGAAACATGAAGATAGTCCAATTAGTAATGAGATATGATTCACATCAAGATCACTAGAAAGTATTTGATGGTGAAGCTAAAGTGAAGATAATTCTAAGCGTAAAGGATATAGGATTTTATAAGAGATAATTATCAAATAAGAGAGATATGGAAACATGATAATAGCTCAACTAGTGATACAATAATATTCTAATAAGGTTGGCCAATGAGGTAGGAGTGAGTTGGTGAGGTCACTTAGATATATCCAAGCCCACCAAGGTTCAATTACAAATAAGGAATGTGAGGTTGGATGTGGTTATTAATGGTGGTATTAGTTTCCATTCATAGAGTGTGTTATATAATCCCATAAAAGTAGTATTATTTTTAAAGGATTATTCAAGGGGATTTGGCCCCCCCATTTGTGTCTAGACTAGTTGTTGCTTCAATGATAAAATGGTGGTATCCAATTGGAAATTTGATCAAAATTGAATACATATCTAAAAAATTATTCACATAGGGTTCACTATAATGTATGTGAATGATATTATGACTAATATAAAATTCTTATTTATCTCTATATACTAGCATACAAATAAGAGATAAACTAGATCTTACATATAATTCAAGGTATAGTGGCATAACCTATGGGTAGTTTTAGATATAATAGATGGTAATCCACACTAAATATCAAGGTTACATGGTTCTAAATCCTACTCCTAATATATGGGATATGAGGTCTGACTAGGTTTTAAGATAAATCAATTATATATTAATGGTAAAAAATTGGGTGTCAATGATATAGTAAGGAAATGATATACAAGGAATTTACAAACAATTATAACCTAAATATAAGATAAAAAATAACATAAAACAAAACAAGAGATAAATTTCACAAGGGTTTATTGTAAAGGCAAGCCTGGGGGGCTATATTATTGTAATTTATTAAATATAATGTAAACTATGCAAGGATAAAAATATATGATACTCTAACAATAAGCAAATCATATATATCTACTAATTACATAAAAATAAACATAATAGGGATAAATATATTTACCTTAGATTGACTTGTTAATGCATAAATCTCCCCCTTGGATCTTATGGATCTTTTCAAGAGATGTTGTAGGTGAAAACCTAAAATACGAAGCATGAAGGCCTAATTATCCTTAGTTTGGGACTAAAAAAACTATGGGGAACCTCTTATGTTTAAATCCTCTTATAGAGATTCAAGGAGCTTACTCAAGATTTGACCTTCACAAGAATAATATTGTATCCTCTAACTCCTCCTTTTACTACTTAAGGACATAAATACTAGCACAAGTAGATAAAATGACTAATATGTGTGTTTAAGAATGATAGCTATTAATATCATACATACATACATATATATATCACCTAAAAATCTAAGCCAATGATATCATCTAGGCTAATATAGTCAAATGGTGTAAGTTGATTCATTATTGTATTGGCCAAGACAATATAGCACATAATTCACAAGAAAATTTATAACTATATCTAACATATTAACAAAATATGAGGATAAACATGTAATAAATAGAATATATTAGATGGGTTGATATAGTAGGAATACAAGTTATCTAGTGTAACTAGACATAAGGAAATTGAGAAGGAAAATGAAAAGAGACTCAAAGGAGTTCAAAGTAATATTAGTGAAGGTATTAGATAATAGTATGAAAAATCCTCTCATGAATTACCAATAGCTAAGATGAACCCTTTTTTAGTGCACTCCTTAGGACATACACTCAAGGACATTGATGAACTAATGATTCATGCTAGAGAAACCATCAGTAAGTGATAAAAATGAAAAATATCAAGTGTATATATATTTTTAAAACTAAAAATTAATTTAGGATTATTAGTTGATAACCCTACACCATACATAGTAATATAACCCCCTAATGATGTCCTTGATCCCATAACTATCACACAACCATAAATAAATGAGATATATCAACAATGAAAATTAGACTTTTTGGAATAAATTAAGCAAATCCATCGACAAGTCAAGATATAAAACCTAATACTATTTTTTTGGAATGGATTAACCTTCATGGGGAGGATCCTCAATGAGAATTAGAATTTTTAGGAGAGCTTAATAAATTTTGTGTATGCATCCCACTATTCCAAGTTATCAAATATGTACCCATATGCACAAAGTAAGTCTAAAACTATGCTTGAGGAAGCTTGGTAAAATAAAGGAAGTATTCCCAAATAGTCCAAGTAATTTGAAAACTTGTTAATATTCTATTTGGGAATATATTCCCTCCAAATTAATCAATTTAGGGTAACCCTATTATATATGTTCACATAGCTGGTCTAACTATCAATATGAATCTTATATATCTAGGAGTAACCATCAATGTGTTGAATAAAGAAACCATGGAAAAACTAACTTTCCAAGTCCTTCACTAAACCCCCTACTTTCCTCCAAATGGTAGATAGGTTAATTGTAACCATGAAATAGTTAAAGAAGAATTTGTCATATCATTAGAATCATGTGAATACTCTACATATTTCATGAAACTACAACCTAGATCAAGTTTGGGAGGATACATTACTATATTAGGGAGACCTTAGTTGACCATGGAAAATGTATAAATTAGATATAAATAAGGGAATATGATCACTTCCAACATAAATAAAACTAATAATTTAGTGTTTTACTCACCTTCACAACCCTCGCTTAAAATATAAAAACTTAAGTGATTATAAATTGAGGAAAATGATCATTCACCTATATAATTTATTCTAAAAATTCACCAAATATTAACCTTAAAATAAGAACATGAAAAACATAATGATCTCTAACTTTGTACATAACATATGCATTCCTCATCAATCTAGATATAACTTACTCCAAGATATTTATTTCCCTATTAGGTATATCATCCCAATTGTGGGACATTCAGACCCTAATTGGGATGTTATGACCTTCTATCATCTCATACGACACAAATGTTTCCTTTTAATTTTATTAGGTAATATAGAGTCCATGGCTTAACTTTCCAAAATAGTTAACATATTTTATAGATGACCCTCAACATAAGTAATCAAATAATAAACATGATTTAGAGGAACAAATATACCTTTGCATTATATTTCCATCACATGAGGTGAATCCACATAGATATTTTTTAACCCTTTTTGTAAATAAGGATTAAATAATATAATAGTCTAATCAAGCAAGGAGTAATCTACTATAAAAATTAGGCCAATTTTATAAATTTGTTAAATATATAAAGTACAATACCAAACATTAATTGGCATGCTTAAACACAAATAAGAGATAATACTTAGCTTGTTTATTAATGTGTAGGTACGAAAATAGTCAAGGTGATGCTCCGTTATGATTCATTAAATTCTATAAATTAGCTCTTTGTTAGCCTAAAAACTACATATAAAAAATAGGGATACTAACATATCTTTAAATTGACACTTATATTTGTAGCAAAGTATTGGTACTTTTCTATAAATTCCACCTACACCTGTTAGGGTTCTTTTTCACCTTGAATATTATTTGTTCTGATCATGTGCACAAGTTTTGGATGTCATATTTTTTATCAAAACCCTTGGTCCTCCAACTAGGGCATGCTACCTTAAAAATAGGTGTTAGTGGGCTCAAATTAAATTGAACTGGCCTCAAATACCCATTTTTCAATTATCATTACCTACATGTCCATACACTCCAAAGATGGCCTTAAAATAATGTAGTTCTCCCCCTTATGTGGGATTATGTGCAAATATTTGTGTAATGTGTTATATATGAATTAATTTAGTGATATATATTGTAAATTTAAAAATACTACTCTTATTTAATTGTTACAACCCTATAATAATACTAAACCTATGACTAATTTTGAAATAGGGAAGAATGAGGCATCAAAACTCAATTCTGCAAATGATATAGTGAGCTTGATAGGTGCTTACTTAGTCAATTTCTAGATGTATAATTAGTGGTATTTTTTTATATTTATACCATATATTGTTAAAAAAATATCATAAACGGTTAATTAAGATAAATATTTTGACTCATACATATCAAAATATTTGAAATTTTGAGCCTTTTTAGGGAACAAACACTACCATTGGATCTAGGACACTAGTGTCAATACTAGTGTTTAGGTCCAAATGGTAGTATCCTATAAAATAGATAAATGATGAATATATATAACTCAAAGTGAATAATATGTATCATATTTTAAGCACATTATGGGATACATGTGATATGGGTAATCATAATATCAATGCTAGTATCCATGTCCAAATACTAGTGTCTTAGAGAATAGATAAATGATGAAGATATATAACTCATATTTAATGATATATATCAATTTTTAATCATACAATGGGCTATATGTGATTTGGGTAATCATAATATCAAGTTTGGGCCATAAGATAAACATTTATGCATAGTGAGATAAAGACCATGAACATCTCGATAGTTTTAAAGTCAATAACTAAATGGTAGATCCTTAAGTGATATTTTTAAAGTTTGAAAGATTTATTTTATCATATAAAATTAAAATTTGAGTACCTACATTTAATCCACACATTTTTTAATATAGTAATGCATAAGGATGAAATTACTAGGTTAAAGGAAACAAATGCATACTACGATGTGTAAAACACACCTTCCTTTGACTAGAGACCTAATTTAATTTTTTGTATCTGTATGACCTTAAAACAATAGCATGTTCTAGGTGTAATTAGATAATATAATTTTAAAATGGATAAATTAATTTTTCTTGAAATAAAAGAGAGCAAGAAAGGAATACAATTGTGTATCGATGAAACCATGTTGCTTTTTGGTAGTTTGATTTCATAATGATGCTTCTTAGTTAAAGCATTGGATATAGGTTCACAAATAAACCTTTGAAATGTGAAGGGGGTAATTATAGGGGGAAAATGCCTCCAATTTGGTGTAAAGATGAGTCATGCCAATTCTATTGAGATCACTTAATCTTAATCGCACAACCCAAACATAACATAACCTACCTAATATAGCCAATCTCATCTAAGTCACATAGTTTAAAACATATCAACCTATAATATCTAATTATTTTGAAGTCCATCGAGGGTGTTAAATCTTGATTTCACTACTCAAGGGAGCTAATTATGTCATTAGATTAAAATTCAATTGGTGCATCTTGGTAAGGTCGAGTACACAAATAGTTGTATAATTTAAATGTATATTTATAATTTGGTATATTTTCATGGTATATTCACCTCTAATATGTCTCAATCTGAAGTATATTTCAAAATGCAACCTTTTCTCTATTAAATATGTATAATACGCATCAAAAATTTGAAAAAACATTATCCCAAATCTATGAAAATTGGTGCTAAATATATAATATTTAGACCCAATTGTTTATCTAAATCATTTAAATTGTATTAAATTATGCTAATTATGCTAGCTATGTGTATGTTGAATCATGTATCTATGACATTACCCCACTGATATACCCCCCACTTAGGTTTGGGGAATGAAATGTGGTAGTCACTTCATCTCAAAAGGATAAGATAACCATGTTATATATGTATCATTAATATTGTAAAAAATCATATGGTGGTATCATATATAAGTAAATGTATCAATGAAGCTCAAAGTATCCAATATAAGAAGCCCTAATATGCATGATATGTATCATGGAAATGTCTAGAAGTAACAAGCTCGGTAAATAATCAATCACACACACACAAGAAAACTCAATATCACTCAAAGTGAGGTATAAGGAGACCAAAAACAAGAGGCATATTTAAATATAGAACACTTAAAAGGGAGGACATGTCCAAATTTCCACACTCTAAATAAGCAATCAACACTCAAGGCACTAGGGCCAACAAACTAAGAATATGTTAAAATGTTCTACAATTAAGACAAGGAAGAAAATAAGTACACTAAAGTAATCCATGTGATAATATGAAATAAGTTAAATAAAATAAACTAGCATAAGAATTTAATACTAATACATACATACATGTGTTATTAAAATGTCATGTAGAATAACATATCGAGTACATTGTGTAACATAACAACAAGATTATAGGCATCTCTAAGAAATAGCATATAAGCTCAACATGATAATGTAAAATGATCATAAAATAATAGAACCTCTATCAATCTTGATAAATATAATAAATATGCCCCCAATGTAGTGTATCACATAGGTAGAGGAAATATCCAACATCTACATGCTCATTTACCATGGATCTAGTGTATTCCTATATCACACTCAAGTACCAGTGAAACATATGTGTGAATATAAATGATATGTTATCTACTTGTTGACTAATTTTGACCCCCAAGGTCAAAATGTCAACCCATATAGGTATAAAATTTATTTTTATGTATTTTTAACCTAGTTAAAAGTCTTTTCATGCCTTATATGGCCTTTGAAAAGTCTTTCTAAATCCTTGTTAGCATAGTTAAAGGTTTATTTGATAATATTAACGTAATGTTATATCTTAGTTTTGTGGTGGCCTAGACATGTCATGGTGTAATAGAGGTGAGTATAAGAAGTGTCATAGGTTTTTAGGTGCCTCTTAAAGTCACTTTAATCCTTAATCACCTTGTAAAAAAAAATCATGCTTCTTTGGAGAAATTAAGGTTCTTTTGTGAACTTTAAGGTAATGTTTTATGCTTAAAAAGGTTATTTTTACTAACCAACATGAGTAAAATCTCAAAAATTCCAAAAATAAATTAAAAAAACTTTCCAAGGTTCTTAGAGGATTTTTATAAATGTCCTTACATGTCAGGATGTTAGACATTGGTTAGAATCTTGCATTTTAATGCCAAAGAAGGAGTTTCATCCATACAGACTTGAGAAGCTCACTTTTAGGTAAAAAAATGTTTCTTAAGTGTCCTTTAAACTTATAAAAGTTAAATACACATTTTTGTTACAAGGATAGGTCTCAAGAAGGCAAAATATGCATTATCTCCTATCGTACTCTTCACAAACTTGCAAAGGTAGATTTCAAGTGGATGGTATGGTCAGGAGAGAGATATTTAGGGTTTAATTTTTTTTATATAGTATGGGATCATAATCATCTTAAATTTTTTATTATTATTTTGTATATCCATCCCATCCCTTTTATGAACAATCATTAAGAAGACAGGGTGGTCTAAAATCGTTAGTCACCCCCACAATCTCACTTTTTTCTCCTCAAAATGATAGTTTTAGATGATTTGGATACACAAGATAAATTATAATACATGTGTAGGGTATATTCATAGATTTAATTTTATTATCCAAGCCACACTTCGCATGTGTGGCTTCAATTTGGAAAGAAACCTCCATTGTACATAGTCTACAAAGATGACTATCATGGTCTCTATTTTCTCTAGGGTTTACACTATTTGGAGGGGTGAAATAAAGGTAATTATTAATATTGAAATTATACTCAATTAAATTATAGGTTTATTAATGGATCTATTTTTCATTCAACATCAAATCCTCAAATGCCATTCATGCTCACTTTGAAGGCTGTGTGTGCAAGCTGCCTAAATATAAAAAATTTCAAGGTCTAATATTGTATCATTAGGATGATATAGAGGTATTTAATCAAAAAAATAAGTTAAAATTATATGAATAAGTTATATCATACCTTATAACATCAAAATAAACCTAAAAAGACCTATTATAGGTAGAATTTGAGAAAGAGCATATACAATCAAACACTGGGAATGCCAATAAGTTTGTATAAGGTTAGTTTAAAAGTGGAGAGATCATGAATTTCATAATTATTAAAATTTATATTACCTATTTGAATAAAATTATTTTTAAAAATTTAATCTTCAAACTCTCACCAAATCACTATCTACAACCATACTATGGTAAGAGAGTGTATGTTGTGTGAAGGTATAGGGTTTTGGGTCAAAGAAAGGTTATAAGTTTTAAAAATATTGGTAGTGATATTTTAATTATCAATAAATTATAATATAACCTTATAATCCAAACTACAACCAAAATTCCACAATTGTAGTTAGATCTTAAATCATAACCTATAGGTTTATTGGGAAGAGCAAGTTGGTTTCAAGCTTAAAGAGCAGACCCATTACACATTAGGATATTATAGTTATGTGAGTAAATAGTAAAGTAAATTAAATCATTATAGTTTATCAAAACTCAAAATGAGATCAGAGGATAAGATGACCAAATAGGGTTCACTCAAACCCTCTATACACTCAACCAAATAAGTCTATAAGCATGTATGTCTAGTCAAGATTGAAATTCTTGATTGGTTTAAAGGTCACAGAGGTTAAATATAATATAATTAAGGTGGAATAAATTAATAAAACCATTATAATAAATAAAAATATGATGAATCTACACTTGATTAGTCTTGTAGTCAAGTAAATAGTGATGCCTACAACCAATGAGAACAAGTTGCCACCTCCAAGCCTAAGTATGAATAAGTGAGAAATTTGTTGGGTTTGAAGTTTTTTCTTGATGGATTAAATGTTTGAAGTTGGGATATACTGAGAGGGGGGGTGAATCAATATATCATATATCTTATAAAACTTTACTTAATCAAATTTCACTTAACCATACATTAAATATTTGAAATAAAACTAAAACAACAAACACCACACAAGATAGAGAGAGAGACCATATTTAATGTGGGAAACCCAATGTGGGAAAAACTATGAATAACAATCTCAAGTATAGGAATGAGCACTAACTCAAACTAAAATATTTTAAATCACTAACTTGTAGGAGCACTAACCCCCTTTGATGAACACCAACATAACAACTATTCATGAGCACCAACCCACAATACACCAACCCCTTTGCTAAGCACCAACATAAAAAATATTCATGAGCACCAACCCAAAATGAACAACAACCTATATTTTTTATACCACACAACTATCTCTTAATGTTTCTTTCTCAAAAAATGATAGCACATTACAATATCTATTTATTTTCTCTCCTTTTCTCTTTCAAGCTAGATATTACAATTACAAACCATGCTCTTTTTCACACATTACAAATGGCTTCCCAAGCCTTTATTTTATAGATTACCAAATGACCATTGACATTCACCCTTTGTGACCCTCCTCATGTAAAATGGAACCAAACTTGCATGAACCTTCAAATTATTTCATTTAAAAATTCACATGGTGACCCTTCATAATAAAATACATCCTTTACCTTTTTGTATTTATCTTGATGACTTTTCATATTCCTCAAAGTGTCCCTTCATGAGAAATTGTGTCCTTCCTCTTTTATCTTCACTTGGTGAATCTTGGAATTCCTCAATATGACTCTTCATGGGAAAATGCATCCCATTCCTCTTTTTTCTTTACCCTATGACTTTTTGACTTCTCCATGGGCCCTCTTTTGACTTTATGTAACCAAAAATATATACATTAATATTAAATAAATATTAACATACATTCGCCAAGATATGAACATTAAAAACACCATTAAATGTTATGGGGCAATTAATCATCAATAATGACAAACTTTTGACATAAATTACAATTTTTAAAACATTAAAATACTAAAAAAATTGAAAGAGTATATGCTAAGAGACTATACAAGTTTTGGACTTATTAAAGAGGAGAGGAGATTGTCAAGACATGCCCATTAGGGTTAAAATGACCAATTATGCTTCTAAACCCCAATGGTGACCTACATCAAGTTTTGAGACCATAAATTGGGTAAAAATATTTGTATAAACATTAAAAAAATGTTTTTAATGGTAATTTAGGCTTTATATATGTGTCTTAAGTCAAGATCAAACTTCAAGCTAACCTAATAAGGCTTAAATCACTCCTTAGACTTATACATATAGGTTCAGAGGTCAAGAAGCCTTCTTATTCATGTATGAACTCACATGGGAAAAAGAATGATATAAAATGGAGTTTATATTTTTTTAATAATTCCTCACACTCACATATTTTGGCATTAATTGATCCTTAAATATCATGTACTATATGACCTATCAACAAGAAGACTGAGCACTCAAAAATCTTCTTTTCACATAGGTTCAATGTTCAAAGATAACATAGTTTTGATTAGGTATTATAATATTAGTTACATGAGGTTGATTAGAATTTGGAGTTTATGGAGAGGTCACTATTCTTCCATCATATGGTATTAGGAGAGAGAAATGTGATCTTTTCTTTATGAACAATCCCTAAGAATAAAATAGGCCTAAAAACCCTTATTAAACCCTATTAAGATCTAATGGAAAGGTTTTTTACTTTAAAAACCATAAAATTATAATAATTATCCTTGAAATGACCTTATATTACCTATGTAGGTCCCTTGATAATTTACTATAGTACTTGGATGGCACATTTGAAAGAGATAGAGGCAAAAAAATGCCCTGAGAAGATGGTTGCAAGGCTAATTTGAAAGGTTTCAAGCTTGTTTTAGGTATTAAAATATTATGAGGAAGATTATTAAACTTTGGAAGAGGGTCCATGATCTAATAAAAACCTTTTAATATAATCTCATGGTGCTAGAACAAATTCCTAACCTAGAACCAAGGCTTAAGAGAAGATTTTCTTTTATTTGCACAAGAAAAGCAAGGTTGCAGACCTTGTATAGGTCATCAATGGTATATAACTTCTAATATTACATTTATTTCATTTCATATCAGTCTTTCATATCCATTAAAATTATAAACAAGTCTATTTTAGGTTTATTAACTAGCCAAGTCATCAAGTTAGCTAAGAAGGGAGAAATGCACTATTTTGCAAGCTAAATGAGCCTATTTAAAGACCTAAAATGCAAATGGATACCTCACTCTCAATGGATTTATTTTTTTTTATGAATTTTCAGGTATAAAAATTCATTTCCAAGCATTATATCCTTAAAAATTATTTCCAAACACTCCAAATACCTCTCAAGCCTACACAATCACCTAAACTACGGGTTTTGACCATTTCATGGTTAACCCCTCCATATAGGATCTTAGGGGATGAAAATTGAAGTGTAGAATATTATTTTAATGGTTAAATTTAATCACACACTTCTTATAAGTTTAACATGTATGGGATTGATTTTGGACCAAAACTGTGTTTTTAGGCAAGGAGGGCCTAATTGAGGAGAGAGAATGGGGTAAAAACTACACTTCCACTTAGAATTAGGTCCTAAAATTTGGAATGGATATTTATTATATTTTGGGTCCTAAAAAATATATTTATTTTCCAAATAACATCATTAAACTTTCATACACAATAATTTTTACATGTTTTCATCATTATAAGGAATAAGGCCAAATGAGAGCTTTTAGTGTAAAAATAGAGTCTTGGAGAGATTTTGATGACTCAAAATAAATTTTTATAGGTCTTATATGATTTTAATAGTTTATATATATATATATATATATATTTCCTTATTTAATATGAACCCAAATAACTGACACTTACAAGCAAGATAGGCATAGTAAGGCCAAGTGGACTTCAAGAGAGTTAAGGGTTTTAATATTATTTATAGAATCATTTATGAAGACTCCTAAATAAGTTAAAATTGTAAAATAATAGGTCAATATAAATTTAAATATAGGTTATAAATAAAGTGTGCCATTTATCCTTCACAAGTGAAGTGAATGGGCAATTTTCAAGAGCAAGATCAGGGTGTTAAGTAAGATAAAGTCCCCTATGCCACTTAGAAGAGAAGAACATATTTATAAGAGTAAAAAATATAATTGAGACCTATTGAGATAGTTTCATAACACCTATCTTAATTTTAACTCTCTCTCTCTCTCTCTCTCTCTCTCCTCTCTCTCTCTCTCTCTCTCTCTCTCTCTCTCTCTCCTCTCTCTCTCTCTCTCTCTCTCTCTCTCTCTCTCCTCTCTCTCTCTCTCTCTCTCTCTCTCTCTCTCTCCTCTCTCTCTCTCTCTCTCATATATATATATATATATATTATCCTTGAAAGGCTACGTTTTTATGTTCCACATAGGTATGGTGAATCCATACCCATTTTTAAATAATTTTATCAATGATAAAATTTTAATGTTACCTCTTCATTTGCTTAGTTTTAATGTGCGTTCTTGATTAATTGATCTTATCAAGTGATTATCTTTGCTTCCTTGGTATGCTATCCTTGTATACCATTCATGTTTAGTCTTAAATCCTTTTTTTAGGTATTTTAAAGTGTATAAGTTAGGTGTCAAGGTTTAGTAAGTTATCTTTTCATTATTTTCATTTCATGACCTCTT